>JAQZBX010041245.1:0-22408 GCA_029593785.1 Cabassous unicinctus
GGGTCATTTTGGGGACATTGGAATTGTTCTGAATGATATTACAATGATGGGTACAGGCCATTATAAATTTTGCTAAAACCTATAAAATTGTACAGTGCAAAGTGTAAACCATAATGTAAACTATAGACCATGGTTCGTAGCAATGCTTCAATATTTGTTCATCAATTGTAACAAATGTACCACACTAATGAAAAATGTTATTAATAGGGGAAAATGTGATGGGGGAGGGCGTGGAGTATATGGGAATCCCCTATATTTTCAATGTAACTATTCTGTAATATAAAGCTTCTTTAAAAAATAAAGTTAAAAAAAAAACTACAAGGTTAACAGAATCTAAAATGTTAACAACACTCTGAATTGGTGAGAATGTGGGGAAACAGAAAAACTCACATATTGCTGGTGGGACTGTAAGTTAACATATCTATGGAGGAAAATTTGACAATGTTCCTAAGAAATAACAATATGTATACCCTTAGGCCAGCAATTCCCCCTTTTAGGATTCTACACTACTGATATTCTTGCACATGTGCGTTACAATATCCATACAAAGCATTGCTTATAATGGCAAAAGACTTACAATAACGTAACTATCCATCATTAGGAGGGGATGGGCTAAATGAAATATGGTACTTCCATAAAATAGAGTATATATAGCTATAATTTTTTAAGTTAAAAAAGTAAAGTTCAGGGAAGCGGGTGTGGCTCAATTGATAGAGCTCCTGTTTACCATATGGGAGGCCCCGGGTTTGCTTCCCGGGGCCTCCTTGTGAGGGCAGGCCGGCCCGCGGGCTGATGCAGCAAGACCTCGCAGCAAGGGCGAGATAAGCAGAAACAGAAAAAACACACAGCAAATGGACACAGCAAATACAAGCAGCGGGGCGGGGGGGGAGGATAAATATAAATAAATCTTTAAAAAAAAAAAAAGTAAAGTTCAGGTGAGACGATGTAGCTCAAGTGGTTGAGCACCTGCTTTCCATGTATGTGATACCAAATTCAATCCCCAGTACCTCCTAAAAATACAACAAATGAACAAGCAAGCAAGCATACAAACAAACAAAAACAACCAACTTGAGGGAGCTGGTGTAGCTCAGTGGTTGAGTGCCAGCTTCTCACATATGAGGTCCCAGGTTCAATCTCCAGCCCCAGTACCTCAAAAAAAAAAAAAAAAAAAAGTAAATTTCATAACAGTACATTAAAAGAGAGTTTCTATTCATGAAAATGAGGACCAAGAATATATATGCATCCTTACCTGACACCATTTACAAAAATTAACCCAAAATAGATCAATACCCTAAATACAAGTGCTAAAATCATTAAAATCTTACAAGAAAACATAAGGGAAACCCCTCAGAACCTTGTATTTGGCTATTGGATTCTTAGATATGATACCCAAAGCATTAGTAATAAAGGAAAAAATAGATAAATTGGACTTCACCACCATTAAAAACTTTTTTGCATCAAGGACATTGTCAAGAAAGTGAAAAGACAACTCACAGAATGAGAGAAAATAATATCCAGTATATATAATGAACCTTTACAACTCAACAACAAAAAGACAAACAATCCAATTTTAAAATGGGCAAAGGACTTGGATAGACATATTTCCAAAGAAGATATACAAATGGCCAAAAAGGACATGAAAAGTTGCTCAACATCATTAGCCATTAGGGAAATGCAAATTGAATTGAGATACCACTTCAAACCCTATAAGATGAGTACTATTTTGAAAAATGCAAAATACCAACTGTTGGCGAGGATGTGGAGAAACTACAACTCTCATGCATTGCTGGTGGAAATGTAAAATGGCTCAAGCCTTGTGGAAAACAGTTTGGCAGTTCCTCAAAAGGTGAAACAGAATTGTCATATGACCTGGCAAATCACTATTAGGTATATACTCCCAAATAATTGAAAGCAGGGACTCAAATAGATATTTGTGCACCAGTGTTCATAGCAGCATTATTCACAATAGCCAAAAGGTGGAAACAACCCAAGTATCCACCAATAGAGGAACGTATAAACAAAATGTGGTATATACATATAAGGAAATATTATTCTGCCATAAAAAGTAATGAAGTTCTGATCCATACTACAACATGGATAAACCTTGGAAACATTATGCTAAGTGAAATAAGCCAAACACAAAAGGACAAATATTGTATAATTCCACTTATATGAAGTATCTAGAATAAGCAAATTTATAGAGACAGAAAGTAAATTAGATGTTACTAGGAGCTAGGGAAAGGGGGAAGAGAGAAGAGAGATTATTGCTTCTTGAGTACAGTCTCTATTTGGGGTGAAGAAAAGAGTTTTGGTAATGAATGGTGGTGATGGTAGTATAGCATTGTAAATGCAATTAATGCCACTGAATTGCAACTTAAAAATGGTTAAAATGCAGAATAAACATTTTAAAAATCACCCAGAGAACTGTACAACACAAAGAGTGAATGAATTCTTGTGTAAACTATTGACTATATTTAATAGTATAATTATCATAATAGTGTTCCATCAATTGTAACAAAGTTACCACACTAATGCAAAATGTTAATAGGGATATATCAATTGTAACAATTGATGTAACTTTGTTACAATTGCAACTTTGTTACAATTGATGGAACACTAATGCAAAATGTTAATAGGGAAAGCTGTGTGTGAGGGGGAATGCATAGGAGCTCTGTACTTTCTGCATGATTTTTCTATAAACTACAACTGCTCTAATAAAAATAATGAAAAACTAATAAAATAATAAAAGTAATTAAAATGGTAAATTGTATGTTTTACATATGTTACAATAAAATCAACTTAATATAGATACATATTTGTTTAGGTATGTATCAAATATCTCTGGAAGGATAAACAAAATCTTAGAGCATGGATTACTTATGTGAGGGGCATTGACAAAATGAGTGGAAGGCTGGAAGTGAGACTTCCCTCTGTATACCTTTTTGTGCCCTTTGAAGATCAAACCACATGAATATATTGTGTATTCAAATAAGTAAATTAAATTGTATCTTAAAAAAGAGAACAGTAGCAGGATAAATGGATACAAGTAGCATAGACAATACTTTTAAGGAGTTTTGTTGTAAAACTGGACAGGATCCACCTTTTTCTAGCTGTGTGACCCAGGCAAGTCAGTAAACCTCCATTTTCTCATTCTTAAAATAGGGATAATAAACACCTGCTACTCCGATTATCTTGAAGATAATGTAAGGAGCTATATGTCAGGCACTTAGAACAGCACACTCTAAGCAGCTGGTGAATGATCACCATTATTATTGGAATTATTGTAATTCGTAAGAGTCCATAAAACTTTAAGTTCAAAACCCAGTATTTCCTAGGACCCCTAGATGGCATCAGACACAAACGAGTGCTCCTTTAGTTCACTCTCAGAGCCAAAACACAGGGAATATCTTTGTTTTCCTTATTCCCCAGCCCTTTACTCCAAACTTTGGACAATTCCACTCTGTGTCCTCTTGATTCATGACTGACATCTGGGCTCCAGAAGGCTATTCCACTGGACTGGGCATTGCCGTTTCCACATGGGGCAGGACAGACAAGGCGGGGATTGATTGAGGCTCTGAAGAAATCTAGGAGCGCTTCCCCTCTCCTTTCATATCTTTCTTAGGAAAGAATAAAACACAACTGAATGGGAAAGATACTGAAGGGGAGCGGCCAGAAGAAGAGGAAGTTTTGGGACAGGGAGACTCAAACGGTGATGGGCGGTGGGATGGGTGAGTGAAGAGAACTCTGGAGAAAACCAGAATTGCTAATATCTGTGATTACCAGAACAGAGTCACTCTTGCAGGGATTTATCTATCCAGGTTGAATACTTTAATCATCAGGGAATATTCTTCTGTGTCCCTGACATAAGGCTTACCTGAGAGTTTCCCCTGAGATTAGAAATCTTCGGAATATCTTCAGATCTTAAGATCTGCTGCATGAGATTTTGTGCCAGCCTCTGTTGCTAATTAGCTCTGTGATCTCAATCCAGTTTCCCTATTTCTAAAGTAAGATTTGAAAGCTACATTTTTTTTTTTTTTTTTTTTTTTTTTTTGAGGTACTGGGGCAGGGGATTGAACCTGGGACCTCATATGTGGGAAGCAGGTGCTCAACCGCTTGAGCTACATCCTTTCCCAGAGCTACATTATTTTAAATTCTCCCCAGGTTTAAAGCATTATGAATCTTTGAGTGTAATTGTACTGAGGATAGCAAAAGCATTTTCACAGGTCATATTCTTTCACGATGGCTACAGGCTCCGTTAGGTTGGGAGATGCAGGAACTATTATTCCTGTTTTATAAACAGAGAAAGAACATTTTGTGGGAAGGGGAAGAAATCAGACCAGACTTCTCTCTCCAAATGCACTTAGCCCTGAGTGAAGTTTGGGAGGTGGGTGGGAGTGGCACAGCAGGGCAGCTGCAGAATGAAACAAAGGCTTTGTGTCAATAAGAACCTCCCTATTCTCACTCCACCCTGCTTCCAGCCTTTGCCAAGGAGGAAAAAAATGCAAAACAGCAAAAGTTCTGGCTAGTTCATTGTTAGTGCTGGAAAGTACCTGCCGTTTCTGGGAAAGTGAAAGTTTCTCTTTCCTAGAATAGGAACTTCCCAGAATAAATCTCTCCCAGCAACCAGTGATGTGTGCAACGTGGGTTTCAGTGTTTGGTATATGCAGGGGGATCGACAGGGAGGACAATGGAGGAAGGAGATTTATGCATTTATGCAACAGATATTAACTGATTGTCTCCTGTGAATCAGGCTCCATGCCAGATAGCAGATATAACGTTTAATAAGATATATGACCTTCCCTCAGGAGCTCGCGGTTTGAGGGAGGAGGTAAGGACAGAAGAAAAAAAAGAAAAGAAAAAAGGTAGAGATTAATAAGGGCTATGAAAGAGGTAAAGTCCCAGGAACGATAGAAGCACATGGAAAGGATACTTTTTCCAGACAAGGGATATAGAGGAGCCTTCCTGGAAGACCCAGACCCAAGCTCTGTCTTAAAGAACTTGTTGGAAACCAGGGGAGGACGTTGCAAAGAAGGACCAGTATTGGGCTGGAAGGCTGTTTGCTCTGAGAAGCATCGACCATGAAAGTGCAGGATGAGAGAGAATAAAATGGATGCCAAGTTACTTGGAGCTAGGAGTAACAGGGCTTTGCCTGATCTCACTAGGGATTCGAGATTATGAACCAGGAGATTCAGTGTAGCCTACTGATCAAGAGTACAGGCTCTGGGGTCAGGTTGGGATTCAAACTCCAACTCCATCACTGTGTAAACTCGGGAAAGGTATTTCATCTCTCTGAGCCTCAGTTTCTTCATTTGTAAAATGGGAGGAATAATGAACTTCATAGGGTTGGCTATAAGGATTAAAAGTGATAATACATGGAAAATACTTAGCATAGTATCTACACATATTAAAAGTTTAATAATGGGGAGTAAATGTACCTCAGGTGGCTGAATGCCTGCTTCCCATGTATGAAGTCCCAGATTCG
Organism: Cabassous unicinctus; assembly: GCA_029593785.1. Taxonomy (NCBI): domain Eukaryota; kingdom Metazoa; phylum Chordata; class Mammalia; order Cingulata; family Chlamyphoridae; genus Cabassous; species Cabassous unicinctus. Next base: position 5,483 of record JAQZBX010041245.1, read on the forward strand.
ATTCCAGGTACTTCCTAAAAACAAAACAAACAAATGAAAAAAAAAACAACTATCACTGAGGAACAGATAATAGCTCGGTGGCCGAGCACCTGCTTCCCATGTACAAGGTCCTGGGTTCAATCCACAGTACCTCCTAAAAAAGAAAAAAAAGTCTTAATAATGCTAGATATTACCAATGTCATTAAAACTGTTAATTGGAGAACTGTGCTCTCCATACCTTGGTTTCCAAATATCAGACACAGGTGGGAAGGGGGAAGGGATTCAGTAATGCAACCTTATGAATATTTATGTCAGATAGGTTAGTATGTATCTCACAGGATAGATGAAGTGCTGATAGAATAGCCAGCAAAATAGTAACTGTGGTTACGGTGGGAAGTGAGACAATGGGTAGTTTTTCTTTTCTTCTTTGTACTTTTCTATATCTTCTAAATTTTCTATATGAATGTGTGCTGTTTATGTAACAAGAAAAAAATATTTTAAAATATATTTATTATGGTACAAAACACTATCCAGGACCAGGCAAAGCTCCATTCACCAGGCAAATAATCCACCCCCTCCCCAAGCCCCGGAAAGCACACGTAGTCCAAATCTCCATCAGGCCTCCAGCTCCAGAGGCACATCCCTAAGGAGATTCAAAGCAGGAGCTGCTCTCTTGACCCAGGAGATGGCCACGAGAAGGGCCCGGTGTCCTTGGGGCCTCAGTCCGCCAGCTGCTGCTGTACCAGGCAGGAATAGAGGTCCTGCCCCTCCAGGAGCTGGGAGCGCTGCAGCAGCTCTCCCTGCTTGAGCACCAGGATCTGGTCAGCCCTCTTCACCGTCTGCAGCCTGTGAGCAATCACCAGCACCGTCCGGTCCCCACAGGCTTGCCATTCCTGCAGCTGCAGGGGAAGAGTGTGATGCCTCAAGGAGAGGAGAACGGGATGGATCCTATGCCCCCAACTGGGCCCCATCTCTTGTGGCTTAGGGTGAAGAAGGTGTAGAACAGGGAGGGGAAGGTAGGAGAGAGTGTCCATATGGTCTGGCCTTCTCTCTCACCTGTTCTGTGCAGCCAGAGGATGGGAAAGGGAGCAGAGAGGAAGCTGAGATGCCCCCACCCCACCGTCCTCTCCATTCTACTTCCCGTCCTCAGGCTTGACCCTAAGAGGGCCACCGGTCCTCCCCCTGCCCAATTCCGCCCACACTGCTCCTTCTCAGGTGGCCCCTCCTGCCCTGTACTCACCGCCTGCTCACACTCGACATCCAGGGCACTCGTGGCCTCGTCCAGGACGAGGACCCGCGGGTCCCGCACGAGGGCCCGGGCGATGGCCACGCGCTGCTTCTGTCCCACAGCCAACTGGCTTCCTTTCTCCCCGATGTCTGGGGAAATTAAAAATGCCCTTTCTCAGATACCAGGGACCACACCACCATTCCTCACCAGGCTAGGAGCCAGTGCACACCTGGTATTTCCACCAGAACCAGTTAGTGCAGGGGAACACTGAGGAGGGCCACAGGGCTGGGGCCAGATGGGGCTGCCTGGGTAGAGAAGGTACTGCTCCCACGTGGTGCCCTGGGAGTCAAGACTCACAAGAAAGGAGGAGGCTTAAGAATCCATGGTGGGGAAAGCGGATGTGGCTCAAGTGATTGAGCTCCCGCCTACCACATGGGAGGTCCCGGGTTCAGTTCCCAGTGCCTCCTAAAGAAGACGGTCAAGACAGCGAGCTGAGGCGATGGGCAGGCACAGCGAGGTGATGCAACAAGATAATGAGACACACAACAAAGCAGGGAAGCCACTTTGAGGCTTTGAGGCCACAAAGAGGTGCTCAAGCCACTGAGCACCTCCCTCCCACACGGGAGGTCCCAGGTTCAGTTCCCAGTGCCTTCTAAAGAGAAGACAAGCAGACACAGAGAGCACACAGTGAATGGACACAGAGATCACAGAGCAAGCCCAAACAATGGGGGTGGGGGGTGGGAATAAATAAAATAATCTTTAAAAAAAAATCCATGGTGTTGGACAAGGAAGGGAAGCGGACAAAGGACAGGCCAGGGAAACAGCAAACATGAAGTTACACAATGTGCTCAGGGAAACCCCCAGGGGTTAAGTTCCAATTTCCCTTTTGGTTGAAGGGGTGGGGTTATCACTCAGAGAAGGCACCTGTATGCATTCCATGCTCCATTTCCTTGATGAAGTCGTCCGCATGGGCAGCCTGGGCAGCAGCCGTCACCTCTTCATCTCCGCAGCTCTCTAACCCATAAGCGATGTTGTACCTCACGGAACCTGAGAATAGCACGGGCTCTTGCCCAACCAAAGCCACCTGTACGGAGTGGGCGGGGCAGGAGCTGCGGTAAACCCCCAACACAGAGACCCTCTCTTCCTCCTCCCCCACCTCCACCAGAACAGACTCGTGGGTTTCCTCCCGTGGACTGCCCATCCTCTCTCTGCGCATGCTCCCCTCTCCAATCCCCCTACCCCTCTGCCCTCTCCCCACCCACCTGCCTGTGCAGGTAGTAGTGCTCGTACTCGGAGACCGGCTCCCCATCCAGCAGCACGCGCCCCCTCGTGGGCTGGTACAGATTCTGCAGCAGGGCAGCCACCGTGCTCTTCCCAGACCCATTGGGCCCCACCAGCGCCGTCACCTCACCTGGACGCAGGGTGAAGGTGATCCCCTAGAAAAGCCAGGCAAGAGTTAGGGGCCTGCCTCCTCTCCCTCAGGACCCCTCCCCTGCTTGTCCCCTCAGAGGCGAGCTATGCTTCTCCAAAGCAAATTATCTCGAGGCTGTGAAGGCTGAGGAAGCACGAGCAGCAGGGAGAGACGGCCCAGGTCCCTTCGCAGCGGCCTCTATCGGGCACCTTGAGCACAGGTTGGTCGGGTCGACTGGGATATGCGAAGGAGACATCCTGGAATTCCACAAGCCCCCGCAGAGTGGGAGGGGCCAGCGTCCCCGGTGGCGGCAGGTTTGGCTGTCGGTCCAGGTAGCTGAAAACCTTCTCGGCAGCTCCCACATTGCTCAGCATATCCCCCCAAATGTAGATCAGGTTCTGGAAAAGAGAATGCAGGGTGGGGGCAGGGGGCGCAGCTAATCAGAGGTAGCCCACCAGAAACGAAGTAAGTAATAAACCAACTTCCCCACTCCTCATGCACTCCCTGACGCGCCCTCCCCCCACACAATTACCTTCTCCTCCTCCCCCCTCAAAAGACTTTCTACCCCTCTGTGCAATTTCGATGGGATTTAAAAGCGGCACAATACCCCAGGGTTCCAATTTGCAATGTAAAGGATGGTGCAGTCCATACTCATCCCCCAAGCCAAGGCTCCTGTCCGCAAACCTTTTCAATTACTGATTTGTATTCTTTGAACAGGGCTGTCTTGGCTGATTCCGCAGGAAACTCCTTAAAAGAAGGCACTGGGCCTAACTCATCTCTGTAGCCACCAGAACAAATAGCACAGTTCTCCACCCATAAAAAGACGCTTATTAAGTGTCTAGGAAAATTATAAAATAAAGCCCCAAGATGAAGTAACTATTTTTTATTTTGGTACATACAGGGGGAGAATCAAATGCTCATTCTGCCTTTCCTAGCCAAACAGTAGATAAGGAGAAATCTACCTTGATAGAGGTATTCCAGCTAACAATGAAGTGTATATATGTTTGTGTATATATGTTCTATTTAATGAAGGAATAATCGACTATCATTGTTTTGCAACCCCTAATAATTTCATAAATTAGTAGATGTAGGCACTGAACATCAATGGCTGGTGACATCACAAAGAGAGGAAGAACATGCCACCACCTAGGATGCACACTTGTCAAAACTAAGCAAACGTAAATGTATATAGCATCATTAATAAGGTTAATTGTAAAACTGTGGAAATGAATAGAGTTGATAGTAACACACTATAGTGAGTATAACTAACACTGCTGATTTATAAATGTGATTGTGGATGAAATGGGTAGCTTGTGGAAGTAAATGCCAACTTAAAGGAAACTAGAGAATAATCAAGGGAATGTATAACAGTGATTTCAGTGGTAGATGAAGATTGTGGTTAACAGAATATAAGAACGCTCTTCCTTTTACAAAGTGCTAAGAATATGGTGATATACAGGAAAATTACAACTAATGTAACTTATAGCTGATAGTTAACAGTAATGTAATATTTTGCAGCAATGCAAGAAGATATTATTTCAAACCTAAGGGACAACAACAGGGGAGTATAAGGGGATATGGGATTTTTCCTTTTGGAGTAATGAAAACATTCTAAAATCGACTGCGGTGATGACAGCACAACTCTGTGATGAAAATGAGAGCCACTGAGTGTACGCTTTGAATGGATTGTACAAAGCATCGAACTGTATAACACAAGAAATCCAGTGGTGGATGATGCACTGTGGTTAACAGAATATGAGAACATTTTCTCATGAACAATAATAAATATATAATACTTATAGGATGTTAATAATTGGGTAGGTTGAGGGGGAAATACACCAAATGTAAGATATGGGATATAGTTAGTAGTAATATTTTGATGATGCTCTTTCATAGTTTGAACAAATGTTTCACAACAATGCAAGGTGTTGGTGGTTGGGGAGATGTATGGGAGCCCTATATGATGATATGTATGTTTGTTTTATAAATTCACAAATTTTACTATACATTTGTGTATATATGTTCTATTTATAACGTTCAGTTAAAAAGTTAAAAAAAAAAAAAAAAAGCAAACCAACGAACCTGAATATGACAAGATTTATCTACCAATCAACAGGAAGTACAGAGGAAAGGAAACATATTAAATAATACTGCAGGGATTCTATCAAAATCCAGATTATAGTGTGAATATTCTTGCTGTCCTGATTTTGTGATAATTGGGGTAGGCTAAACATTCGTTATATTAGAAAACATGCATGTGTCCCCAGACCTAGTTTTTCTCCCTAGGTCTGGTTTTTAGAATGCTAGTGATAAACTAAGCCTGATTTATTATATGACCATCCTGTATGTGAAAAGACTATAACTCTAGGTATCTTTGATCAACCTTAAGAGATATAACAGGGGGACAGATGTGGCTCAAATGGTTGGGCGTCTGTCTCCCATATGGAGGGACCTGGGTTCGATCCCTGGGACCTCCTGGTAAAAATTTAAAAAAAAAAAAGAAAAATATAGAAGGCACATGGGCCACCAAGCCCCATGTGCGGGTGCGCCGACAGGCCCCACAAGTGGGTGAGCCCCCCAGGCCCCACGAGCGGGTGCACCACCAGGCCCCATGCGCAGTTTCGCCATCGACCCCGTGAGCCATGCAGCAAGATGATGACATAACAGGAGAGTGACACAAGGCAGAGCCAAGACGAGATGCGCCGAAAAAAACAAGAACTAAGGTGGTGCTGGCTGTAGGACACCTCTCTCCCACATTGGAGGTTCCGAGGATTGAATCCCAGTGAAGACAAGAGGAGAAGGATGAGAAGAGAGGGCAGGAAACAGACACAGAGAGTTGCCCAGCAAATGGACACAAAAACAGCAAAAACAGCAAAAACAGGGGGGAGGGGGGAGAAAAATGGGTGAAAGTAAATAAATAAATAAATCCTTTAAAAAAATCTATAGGGGAGTAAGATATGGACTATAGTTAGTAGTAATACTTTGAAGATGCTCTTTCATAATTTATTAACAAATGTTTCACAACAATGCAAAGTATTTGTGGTGGGGTGATGTGTGGGAGCCCTGTATGATGTTACACATGTTTGTTTGGTAATTTCACAGTGTTTACTGAACACTTATAGTTCATGTATGTTCATGTATGAATGATATACTTCAATAAATCGTTTTTTAAAAAAATCCAGATTACAAAAACTCTATAGGACAAACAACCCTGCTTCTTAAACAAATAATTTGCAAAACTGCAAGGAGGGGGAGTGGTTACGGAGAGAGACATATCAACCAATTGCAACGTGTGGACCGAATTTGCATCCTGGTTCAAGCGAATCATATGTATATAGACAAGTAGAAATTTGACCACAAGTGGGGATACTTGGTGAATTTGAGGAATTACTGGTAGTTTTTCAGGTGGAAAAAATGGTTTTGTGGTTATATTTTTTAATGGGTGTTTTGTTTTAGAGATACATACTGAAATACTTATAGATGAAATGATATGTTACTTGGAATTTGCTTCATGACAATATGAGAGGGAGGAAATGGGTGGGGATATGGATGAAGCAAGACTTGCCATGAGTTGCTAATTGTTAAAGTGGGTGATGGGTACATGGGGATTCATTTCATTATTTTGTCTTTTTCTTTTTTTTTTTTTTCCCATATTTGAAAGTCTCAGAATGAGTTGGGTTAGTTTTGCTTTGTTCTGTTTTTTAAGGGGAACAGATGCAGCCCAGGGTCCAGAAGGTTAGAGAGAACAGCAGGAGGAAGCAGAGAGCACCTGTGCTGGTGCCACACTCACATTCACGTGTTGCCCCACGTCCTCCTGGTAGAGCAGAAAGGAGAGCAGTCCACCCTGAGTGAGCTCCCTGGCCAGTATCTGCTGCAGCCCACAGTTCAACAACAGCACCTGCATTCCCAAGTTCATCATCTGCGAGGAGAAAAGAAAGAGAGAGAGTCTTCCTGTTCTTTCCTCCCTGTCCCTAGGATGCTGAGCAGCAGGTAGCCCCAGGACCAGTGGTAGGTGCCCCTACCTCTTCCCAGCCACCTCCCCGGCTCCTCCCACCAGCCACTCAAGCTGTCTCACCCTCTGGATGAGCAGGTACAAGGCTCGTTCCAGGTCTCGTCTCCACCACAGCTGGCGGCATCGTTCAAGGGCCTCCTTATAGCGACAGACTTCATGCTCCTCGGCCCCAAAACTTCGCACAGTGCGCAGCCCGCCAACTGCTTCCCGCACCACCTGCCCTGCCTTGGCCACTGCATCCTGGATCTCCTGAAGCACTGCCTGGAAAAGTGGGGCAGTGGGTACAGGGGGTTGATGAGGCAGAAGACAGCAGGTACCCATGTTGCATTCCAGCCCTCCGGACACTTCCCCAATCTACCTAAAAATATCCAACTCTCCTCTTTCCCCCTTCCTTCCATTTCCTTCCAGAAGTGTGAAGGAGGAACAAAACAATACCTCATTAAGCTCTCAAGGCTAGGCAGTGCAGCAGTGTCTGAATGAGGAAAGGGGCAGCAGTTCACCCAAGGAGCCACAGCCAATTAGAGATGGCGGAGCTGACGTTCAGACTCAGGATTCCCTGACTGCACGTTCTACTTTGTCTACACTCCAGATAAATTCTTTCTGCTGGCTTTAAAGGAGAAAACTCTCTACCCAAAACCCATTTTAAATCTGCAGGGGAGGTTAAGTGCAGATTCCTCCGAGGAGCTGACGAAAGTTATGGTCTCTGCAGAAAACAGTGCACACATTCACATACACACAAACATGACTGTACACACAGTCCCGAGGACTCATGGATCTTCTGAAGCCCATCCATGGATTTTCCACTAAGAACCTCTGCTCTAAGGGCTGAGAAGAGGAGACCTCTAGGAAAGCCTCCAGCTCCCAAAGGGAGGAGGGATCCTCTTCACGTCTAAGCTTCGTTCTCCCCTCGGGGTTCCCTAACACGCGTGTATACCTGACGGCGGGCAGTGTACACCTTCTCAGCGGCTATTGAGAGGGGCACGTTGACCAGAGAGAGGAGGGTGAGTTGAGGTGACAGGGCGAGCATGAAGCTGTACAGTCCCACCACCTTCACCAGGCTCCTCAAGAAAATATTGGCATTGTAAGGAAGCCAGCGACTCATCAGGGTGGTATCCGAGTTCAGCCGTGAGTTCAGCTCCCCTGGAGAGGACAGAGCAGGATTGGAAACTGTGAGTAATGTGTACACCCAGGAACTCCCTCCTGACCTTCCCCACTGACACAGCCCCCTCCTCTAAAACTGCCTCACCACCCAGTCCCAAAAGAGCTAGCAGCAGCTCAGGGCCCACACCCTGGACAAAGGCAGGTGGGGAGGCTGCTGGTGGAAGGTAATTGGAGGGCAAGAAATGTCCAGTAGAAGGTCAACCTGGGCTCCAGGCCCCACCTGTCTTTGTCTCCTGGAAGAAACCGAGGTCTTGGCGCAGCAGGGAAGAGAAGAGCAGCTCCCGGACCCGCAAGTTGATTCTGGACATGGTGAATAAGAAGGAGCCTCCTCGGCAGCCTGCGGACAGTGAGCTGGGGTGGGGGGCATGGATGGGAGAGAGAGGTGCAGAGAAGGAGGGAATGAGTGAAAGAAACAGAGGAGAAGACCAGAGTGAAAAAACAGATACAGAGTTGGGAAAATCAAGCCATGAGAGGCAAAAGAGAAGGAAACAAGAGAAAGAGAGACAGACAGACAGGAGGGGCAGGAATAAACAGAGGAAGAAGAAAGACATGGTGAGCCAGATGTAGGGACAAAATCGTAACACGTTCAAAATCACAGGCATTTATGGAGCTCATTCAGTGCTAGGCACAAGAGAAGAATACATAGAAGTGAAAAGATATTGTGAAAAGAAATAGCCTGGAGCTTGCTTCTGACTCAGCCTCAGTGTTTCTCTCCCCTCCAGCTCTCTCCTCTGTCTGGGCCTCTTTTTTCCTCCACCCCCAAAGTCCTTCTACCTAGTCCCAGACACTTCATTCCAGGAACTACATCAATGAAACTACCTGCCCTCCCACGCCGGAGCCCTAGAGTCACGTCGTTCCCCGTCTCTTAGTCTCTGAAGTTGGAGAATTCCTCTTAGATCAATCAAATTTTTACGATAAATCAAAGTTTTTTAAAAAATGTGATTGCATAGAAGCAGGTGTTTTATAACATATAGGGTTTTTTGTAGGAGATTGTCGGAATAGTCTGATAAGAAATGATGAGCGTTTGGACTTTGGTGATCACAGCGGGAAGGGAGAGGAAGGAGCTATAGAAAAAAAGTTCTGACAGTAGAAAAGGACAGGGCTAATGTTTGAATAGAGGAAAGCATCAACCCCCAGGCTCAGGGCTAGGTTACCAATGGTTTTGTGAGCGGGAATAAGAAGAGGGACCCATTTTCAAGAGGGCCAGGAGGGAATATGGCGCATTTGGAGTTCTAGGTGTGAGGAGTGGGAGGTGAGATTGGGCTGTCCAATAGGAATGTCAAGGAGACAAGAGGATTTACAGAACTAGAGCTCGGCACTCAACCATAGGACTGGGAGTCACCTGCGGAGCTGAACTGAGAGCAACAGTAAAATGTTTTTAAAGATCAAAGAACCTTTCATGAGGAGAGTCTACATTTGAGGGTCCAGAGGAGGAGAGAATTCCCGAAAGTGGATTAGGAGGTAGAAAGGGAATTGATAAAAAGCTAATTGAGGTTGCAATGAGGAAAGAATAGTCTCTGCAAAAAATGGTGGTAGGAAAACTAGACCCCTACACCTCATACTATATACAAAAAGAAAATTAAAATGGATCAGACAGTTAAACACAAGAACCTAAAACCATAAAACTCTTAGGAGATAACATAGCATGAGCAGCAAAAGAAAAACTAAACTGGACTTCATAAAAACTTTTGTGCATCAAAGGACATTATCAAGAAAGTGAAAAGACAACCTATTGAATGGAAGAAAGTAGTTGTAAATCATCTCTGTGATATGGGCTTAATATCTAAACTATATAAAGAACTCCTATAACTCAATAACAAAAAGACAACCCAATTAAAAATGGGCAGAGGACTTGAACATTTTGCCAAAGAAGACATACAAATGGCTGCTAAGCACATGAAAAGATGCTCAACATCATTAGCCATTAGGGTAATGCAAATCAAAACCACACTGAAACACCTATTCATACCCACAAATACGTCTATTATTTCAAAAAAAAGGAAAATAACAAGTGCCAAGAAACTGGTACCCTTATGTATTGTTGATGAAAATGTAAAATGGTACAGTCACTGTGAAAAACTGGCAGTTCCTCAAGAAGTTAGATATAAAACAATGACTCAGCAATCCTATTCTTATGTATATACCCAAAGGAATTGAAAACAGGGTCTCAAACGGATACTTGTACACCAAATACTCATAGAAGCATATTATTCACAATAAGCCAAAAGATGGAAACAACCCAAGTATCCATCAGCAGATGAAATGGACAGACAAAACATGTGTAGTGAATTAAAATAAAGTAGGGACTTATTTCACCCCATCATGCCACCTTAGCATCTCCAAGGTTGGTGTTAACATACGGAGCTTTGCATTGTCCTTACACCTCAGGATCTTAGACCCCATCATTAGATCCTTCAGTGACTACCTCTGACATCTGCTTATGCAAGAGACAGCAGTTTGATACTATTGATGAATTCCAAAAAGAAATATTGGATTATGTTTGTAAATTAGTCTTCTCCTCTGGGCACATTAGAGTGTATTGGATTCAGAGGCTTTATTTTCACTTGATTAAATTATGATTAGGACTTTGATTGGGCCATGTGAGTAAGGTGTTGAGTCCCTGCCCCTTGGTGGGTGGGGACTCACAAATAAAAGACAAGGCAAAGGGCAGAATTGGAGTTTTGATGTTGGAGCTTTGAGCTGGAGCCAGGGAAGTAAGCACACAAAGGAGCAGAGCAGCGTAGCCTAGAGAGAATTGGGCCCCGGGAGAGAGACAGATCCAGTCGCCTGATAGTCTACAGCTGGCTTTGTGGAGCGAGGCAAAGCCAAGAGAGCCTCATAGTCTACAGCTGGCCTTGTGGAGATAGCAGTGGAGCTGAGCCCAGAGAGAAGCAAGCCCCAGGAAGAGAGGAACCCAGGGAGCCTGAACTTTGGCAGATGTTGGCAGCCATTTTGCTCTAACACATAGCAACAGACTTTGGTGAGGGAAGTAACTTACACTTTGTGGACTGGTAACTGTAAGCTTCTACCCCAAATAAATACCCTTTATAAAAGCTAACAGATTTCTGGTATTTTGCATCAGCACCCTTTTGGGCTGACTTATACACAAGATAAACAGCTTTTCCCTTTCTTCCCCACATTCTACCGAAGTTCATGCCTCCACGGAAGTCAAATACAAACTCCCCAATCCTCACTTGCTTACCAACTACTGCAGCCCCTTCGCTTAGAAGGTTATCAAGGCAGAGTCCCCAGGTCCATGTGCACCTCTTGCTCCCAGCCTGCTTGGCTGCTATGTTCTTGGCATGATACCTCGTGTGGCCCTGCAAGGCCTGACACTCCTCTCTGCTCTAGGACATGTAAGTACTAATAAACTTTTCTTTCATACATCTCTGGTGTCACTCGTCCTTGCTGCACCTGACTATCCATATAAAGAACCTTACAAAGCAATGTGGAATACACTTACAATGGAATATTATTCAGCTGTAAAAGGGACTGAAGTTCTGCTACATGCTACAACATGGATGAGCCTTGAAGACATCATGTTGAGTGACATAAGCAAGGCACAAAAGAACACATATTGTATGATTCCACTTATATGATTCCACTTATCTAGAATTAGTAAATTCAGAGACAGAAAGTAGATTAGAGGTTACCAGGGGTGGGGGGAGGAGGGGTGGAGAATGGGGAATTAATGCTTACTGGGTGTGAAGATTTTGGAGTTTCTGTTTGGGGTAATGAAAAAGTTTTGGTAATGGATAGTGGTGATAGTAGCACAACACTGTGAATGTAATTAGTGCCACTGAATTAATACATATAAAGATGGCTGAAAAGGCAAAAATTATGCTACATATATAACCACAGTTTTAAAGAAAAAAGCTAATCATGGAAAAAGGTCAGTAATAAGGGATTATTCTAGTGCCAAATGCTACAGAGAAGCCTGGAGAGTTGAGGGCTAATTTTTAAAAGGTATTAGAACGATCAATAAGCAGTTTGTTATTCTCTTCTGAGCCGTTAGTTTTTTTTCAGCATGGAAACAAATGTGGAATGAAGGTATAAAGAACTGGTTTCTGAGAGCATTCTAAATGAAGCTTGACAATAAAAAGGGAGCAATGTCAAGTAGCAGAGCCAGGACTAGGGCAAGGCAAGTGAGGCACTCACACCACTCTGACCTTGGGCAACTCCTTAAATTTTGCATCTAGGCACCTCACTTGCCTTACCCTAGCCCTGGCCCTGTCTAGTCATCTTTGTTTGTCTGTTTGTTTAAGACAGCAGACTCCTGAGTATATCTAATAAGAGAGGGGAAAGCAAATAAAGAGGAAAAGGATAAAGATGCTGGAGAGAAAGGTGATGAGCCTCAGATTAAGACCTTCAGGGCTTGTCATGATGAGTTAGGAAAGAAAGGTCAAGAGGGAGAAACCCTGGCAAGAAGAAACCCTGGAGAGATATTTTGGAGACAACTTTAGGCATGATTGGAGGGACACAGAAAAGAAAAATGGAACTTCATGGAGACAGAAATGTTGAGAGGCAATTGAGAGACATTCCATACCATAGGACCGTACAACACAAACAGCGAGCCCTAATGTAAACTGTGGGCTATAGTTAATTATATCAATATTTATTATTATAAGACATATCATAATAATTTCTCATCAGTTGTAATAAAGGTACCCATGAGGGCAGGTATATGGGAACTCTGTATTTTCTGCATGATTTTTCTGTAAACCTATAACTTCCTTAATGAAATGAAATTAAAATACACACTGAATTTTGAAAAAAAAAAACTTCTTTATACTAAGTTCACTCGTACTTGTATTTATCATAATGTAATATTAACTTTGAAGATGATGGGTAAATATGGTGAATGAAGGACAGATGGAATAGAACGGTGAATAAATAAAATACACGCACATTTTAGGTTAGGTATTTTTAAATTAAGTATGCTTTGTGCACAAAAGAGTCTGAAAATGGAGTTAGGAAAGTGAGGGCCACTGTAAAGATTTGGGGCTAACAAATGGACCCACCCGCCTGTCACCTACCTTCCAAATGAAAAGAGGCACATGAAAAAAATGGCGCTGGCAAAGGCATCTGGGTCAAAGTCACCTCCCAGAATGTCAATCACACGACCAGAATAGTGAGGGAGTAATGTCTCACCTGAGGGAAGCATGATGGATACCAGATGAATGTACTGGTGTCAAGGGCCTCTTCCCACCTCAAAGTCTCAATGCCCTCTCCCCTACTCACCAAAAACCGCTACAACAAGGAAGAAGAAGGCTGCAATAAGGAAAGGCAGGTCTGGCATGGAAAGCTTCAGCAACTTCCACATCAAGGCTTTGTTCTCCTGGCCCTGCTCCCTCTCCTGGGCTGAGGCAGGGGCTCCTGGAGGGCTCAGAACGGCCCACACTGCCCAGCTTAGCCCCGCAGCCCCGTACTGGACCAGCAGCCAGCTCCAAGGGGCTGCAGCGATTCTGACTGGAGGTGCACTCAAGGACCCTGGGATCAGGGCCCGCAGGGAGAGAAAGAGGGGGGTCACCAGGCAGAGCAGGGGCAACAGTGACGCCACATAGCCCAGCAGCCCTCCCAGCTTTAGCAGCCCCCACAGCCCTCCAAGACGCAGGGTCCCCTCCAACCAGAGGCCCGGGAGCCCTCCAGGGAGCAAAGCGCCCAGAGCCCCCTGAAGCAGCCAGAGTAGGGTCAAGTCCACCAGCAGCAGGAAAGCCCAAGGTCTCAGGTCAGGGAGCGGCATGGCGCTATCTGTGGGTAGAAGATGAGAAATTGTGGAGTCCCAATCCTTCCTTGTCCCTGACTCATCACCCCACACAACCCATCAGCTTTTCACTTTACCCAATCCAACCCCAAGAGATCGCCACCCCCCCCACCACACCCCCACACCCCCGGTACTCCGTGCTAATCAGAACATCCCTAGAGCAGTCGTCTACCGGAGAGAGGCGGAGCGGCAGCCTGATAACCAGGAGCCCCATTCTTTAAAAAATAAAAACTCCTTGACACCCCTAGGAGCGCCAATCTTTAAAAAATAAAAATAAAAATTCCCTGATACCCTTCTCCCTGCTCCGACTTGCGTCTGCCGCCGCCCAACAGTTCCAAACAGCCAGGCGGTCCCTGCTCCGCTCTTCCATGCGCGAGGTCCCAGAGGGGTGGGTTGGGACGCGTCCCTGGCAGCCTCCAGGTTTTAAATCCCCACGAACTCACCAGAGGCGCCTTTGGGCCTGGGGCTCCCGAAGCCTTCTGTTACGTGCTGGGGATCGAGCTCTGGAATCTTCCGCTCCCTCGGCCTGAAACTTCGTTCCCCCCTTTCACCCGTCAGCGACGCGGTCCTAGAGCGGACCTGGCGGCACTTGCAGCTTTCGCTTTCGCTTCCCCGGCCAATGCGCGCGCTCTGGGCGGAGCGGCCTGGTGGGGGCGCGCGAGACCTGCAGGCCGAGGAACCCGGATGCTCAACTCGGATTGGCACTTGCCAGCCACCAACCAAGTGAAACTCACAGCCTTAGCAGCAGCTACTCTGGCATAAAACTGCAGCAATTCTTTTAGAATTTTCATTAAGTAAAATAAAAGTTTCAGGGTTTGGGATGGTTTGTAGTTTGGACAACCACTGAATTATTTTTTTTTTAAGTTTCTGCTTCAAGCTCTGAACCGGTTTTAAAACCTGCTCTTAAACCCATGATAAAATGGAAGGGGGTGGTTTGGTAGTGGATGGGGCTGATGGTGGTGCAGGGATGCGAGTGGGGTCGACGGTGCTTGGATGTCAGGGTGAGCGGGGGCGGGGACTTGGGCTACCCTTGGAACTTGCCGGAGGGCTGGAGGAAGAAACGGGTGAATTGTGGGGATCTGTAAATCTGTGGTTAAAACTACAATGGTGGGATACTTACCTGGCAGGGGAGATACCATGATCACGAAGGTGGTTTTCCCAGGGCGAGGCTTATCCATTGCACTCCGGATGTGCTGACCCCTGCCATTTCCCCAAATGTGGGAAACTCGACTGCATAATTTGTGGTAGTCGGAGACTGCGTTAGCGCTCTCCCCCGGGGTAAACAAAAACAAAAACAAAAACACTACAATGGTGGAAATGTTCTTTTGGCAAATATGGCAGGGGAGGGTCACTGGTGCAGAGCGTTGGTGGAGGGGGGAGATGTGAGAAAGGGTGCACTTCGGGCATACATATGTGGACTATGAATGTGTTCATCTTGTCATAGGGTGTTATCTCAGTAGGTGGAGACCCACACAATAAATAACAAAATATTAAACTCCCATCCTGTGGAGTCCTGCTACTTTCTCAAGAGGGACAAGAATCTCTTGAGTACATAGGTAGTGCCTAATAAAAGAAAACAGACCAGTATGTAAATCCCTCAATGTTAATACGTGTAACTATGAACCTTATTCTTAAAAAACTGAAACTGTGTGCTTCTGGGAAGTTCTGAGGGGACAAGGGAGAAGAATGGGTAGAACATGGGGCATTTGGGGGGTACTGGAATTGTTCTACATGATCTTACAATGACGGATATACAGGCCATTATACATCTTGTCAGAACCTATAAAAGTGTACAGTGCAAAAGGTAAACCATAATGTAAACAATTGGCCATGGTTAGTACCAATCCTTTGATATTTGCTCATCAATAATAGACATAAAATGGAAATGCAACTATGGGCTAAAGTAAATTTATTATTATTCTGGTAATGGAAGAATTTGTAACATTGATACAAAGACCATGGTCATCAGAGGTTCTGAGGGGAGGGAGAGGGAACAATAGGTATAATATGGGGCATTTTGGGGACATTGGAATTGTTCTGCATGATATTGCAATGACAGATACAAGCCATTCTACATTTTGTCAAAACCTATAAAATTGTGTGGTACAAAGTGTAAACCATAATGTAAACTACAGACCGTGGTTAGTAGCAATGCTTCCATATGTGTTCATCAATTGTAACAAATGTACCACACTAATGAAAGCTGTTGTTAATGGGGGAAAGTGGGAGAGGGCGAAGGGGTGGGTTCTTTTCCCCAACTTCAGGGTATTGGGTAAAAACAGAGCAGGAACATGAGCGAGAAGCACAAAGGGCCTCTCCTAAATAGAAGGTTCTAGCCACTCTCATGGGGACCAAGGGAGTTTCCACTTACAGATTTCCAGCATACAAGTGCTGAACCATTATTGTCATTTGTCCTCGAACAAGGCACATGTTCACAAGCCTCACAATTTGCATTCCAGATTATGTTGGGAGCACCTTCTGTTTATAGCAGAAATTCCAGGTACTGGATTTTGTTTCTTGGTCTCTTTTAAGACTGATTAGAAGAGCAATCAGGGTCCTTGGTCTCACCTGATTAGAGCCTACCCATGGAACATGCAGATGTGTTTATTCCAGAAATAAATCTTCAAGTTGAAACTGAATCTTCCAAACTCAAAAAATTCCCAAAGGGAGGATCACTTGGATTCCCCAAACCACCCTTTTAAAATGTTATTGGTGTGGCTACTGAGTCACTTTTAAAATAAGGGGGAGGGGATATGAAGTAGGGGGTTACCTACATTTCTCCAACACTATCCATTCTGGCATTTTGAGGCTCTCTCCGTAATGAAAAAAGCTCCACACTCAGCTGCTTCCTGCTTTCTAGCTCTTACCTTGACAAACTCACCTCCGAGAAGTGTTATCTTCTGTGCTCCTTACTGTAGCTCCAGCATGATTCAGAAAAAAAAATCCTTTTGTCCTTCTCCATTTTTCTAGCCTGTTTTACTTTTCCTCCCAGTCTCCACTTTACCGAGTCCTCCTTATCTCCTTTTCCTCTTCAATCATGGTTCTGTCATCTTGCAACCAAGCATGACCCTTTATGAAACTGAACCCTTAATGTCCATCTCTATATTCAATATCCAAAACCTCTAAAGTGCAATGTAAATGGTAAGGTGTTGGCAATTACTACACACCTGTTGAGGTGGAAGCCCTTTCATCCCACTCTACAATGTCAAAAACTGTAGTTCTAGGTTCCCTGCCCCCCAAACACCCAAACCATTAATGCAGGAGTCCCCAGATGACTTATAGGGTCCTTCTTATAGGACCCTAAATGGGCTTGCAAATAAGTGTCCATGAACAGCAGTGGTCAGTCTTCCTGAGGTCTTGGGGAGATAAGC
>JAQZBX010041246.1:0-22410 GCA_029593785.1 Cabassous unicinctus
CAGGGCCCTGAGCCTCAGTGGAGTTGCAACACCTACTCTTCAGTTCATTGGAGTCACCTAGGACCACTAACAAGGAGGTGAGGATAGACAAACAACATAACAAAGAAATGAGAGAGACTACAATTGCAAGCAAGAAAGTCCCATCCATTGTTGTATGGGATCAAAACCTCCTCTCAATTAGAGGTGGAGTGAACATCACCATCCCAGAATCCTTAGGACTGGGGAATGAACTATGGACTAGAGTGGACTTACTAGTATTCTACTATAGACTTATTGTCAATCTAGCATTTAAAGAAATTACAACATTAATGTGGAGATAGTGGCCATTGGAGGCTCTGAGGGTAGGGAGAGGGAAAAACAGGTGTAATATGGGGCTTTTTCAGGACTTGGGAATCATCCTGAATGACATTGCAATGTCAGATATAGGCCATTTTATATCTTCCTATAACCTACAGAATTGTGTGGGAGAGAGTGTAAACTACTATATGAACTATGGTCCATGCTCAGTGGCATTGCCCCAGGATGTGTTTATAAATTTCAATGAATGTGTCAGACTAATGAAGGATGTTGTTTGTGTGGGAGCGTGTGGGAGGTGTGGAGAGTGTGGCATATGGGAATCCCTACAGTTTTTGTGTAACATTTATGTAATCTAAGTATCTTTAAAAAAATAAAAATATATATTTAAAAAATAAAATAAAATAAAATAAATAAATAAATAAAGTGAGTCTCCTGTAGACAGCATATAGTTGGGTTATATATATATTTTTAAATCCATTCTGCCAATCTCTGCCTTTAATTGGAGCATTTCTTCCAATATGTTATATATGTTCCCTATTTCCTCCATTACAGATTGCTTTTATGCTTAATTGCTTTTTTGTGGTGTTCAATTTTTAGTCTTCCTCTTTTACTTTACTGTTTCTAACAGTCCATCCCTCCTTCTAATGTTGTTATTGTCACAAATTTATTCATACATCTTTATCCCCTTTTACATTATTAGCATTAATTCCTAATGATTGTTTTTGCATTTGTTTTTTTAAATCATAGGGGAACAAAAAGAAGAGTTACAAATTAATTTTATTATAATACTGGAATTTTTATTTACCTAACTATTTATCTTCATAAATACTTTTTATTTTTTCATATCTTTGAGTTACTCTCTGATGTACTTATATTTCAGACTCAATGAGGACTGAATATTCCTAGTTGGGCAGGTGAATTAGTGACGATGTTCTCAGCTTTTATGTACCAAGGAATATCAAATTTTGCCTTCCTTTTTGAAGGAGAGTTTTGCCTGTTTTTTTTTTCTCTCTTATTCATCACATTATAAATTTCATCCCAATAACCTGAGATCCATGGTTAGTGATAAGAAATTGGCCATTGTTTTCATTTGCTAAGCTGCCAAAAGCAGATACCATATAATGTGTTGACTTTTAACCATGGGAATTTACAAGCTTACAGTTTCGAGGTGAGGAAAATGTCCAAATCAAGGCATCATAAGGTGACCCATTCTCCCCAAGACCAGCTGTCAGTGATTTTGGACTCTTCTGCCAAATGGCTGGACAAATGGAAGCATCTGCTAGTCTCTCCTTTCTCTTCCAGTGTGTCTTGCTCTAAGCTTCTTGCTTCTGTGGTGTAGCTAAAATGACTTTGCCTTTTCCCCCAAACTCTTCCAGTTCTTTCCTCTTCCAGTTACAGCAGCATTTCATTTCTTAATGCAAGCCTTGAGAAATAACTGTGAGCTCATGGCTGATAAATATATCTTGTATCATAAATGCCTAGTCTTCTCTCCCAGAAACTCTAAGTATGATCTGTTCTTTGTACTACTTGACCACCTTCATATCAATAGATTCCTTACTTGATTACTATAAAGATTTAACTTCAGCCCTACTGACAGTGTAAATGCTCCTTTTATGAAAGTATAACTTTTGTTTTGCTGGGAAACATTGCAAATGTCTGATCCTTAATCATTGGTCCTGGGTGCTACATCTTTAAATCATGCTCCCCACACATGCACTGCTATCTGCAGAGAGACATGTACTTTAGAAGACCCCTCTCCTTTTGGGGTGACTGCAGAAAGTTGAGCTTCAGAAGCACCAGCTCTCCTCCTGCCACTGAGTATGAGTATTTTAGGCCACTACCAAGCTTGGATCCAGCAAGGTGGAAGGGCTTCTCCATATAAGCCCCATAATAAACACTCACTCACCAAACTGTACCTGTCCACGTTTTTCTTTGGTTTAACGTATCCCTCTCAGTTTGGTGAAAAGCTGCCATTTTACACAGCTCCTTGCTATACTCGGAATAAATGGCTTTTCCTTTTCATCTGAATTTAATTCTCTTTCAAAGGACTTCAGTAAGAGGATTAAGAACCATCTGAATGAGGTGTGTCAGATCTTAAAAATTAAGATCCTACTCACCAAGCCATCCCCCTTACAATGTGTCCACACCCACAGGAAAGGGCTAACCTAAGAGCACACAGCTGCAAACCACCACAGCAGTTAATATGAGTGATGATTTCATGTATGTGATAAATATTTTCTTTCTTCTTGCTTTCAAGATTCTTTCTTTGTGCTTGTTTTTCAATATATTCATTAAAGTATTTCAAACTGTGGATCATGTCTGTCTCACTTTCTGGAAATTCACTGAGCTTCTTTGATGTGTAGATTCATGTCATAATTAAATTTAGTAAGTTTTAAGCCATTTTTTCCAAAAATTTGTCTTCCCAATATTCTATTCCCTCCAGTCCACTTCAAAGATTTCCATTATAAATATCTTCATATACTTGATGATGTCCCAAAAGCCTCTTAGACTGTATTCAGTTTTCATCATCCCATTATTTTTCCTGCTCATCAGAATGGATAACTTCAATTGACCTATCAGAAAGATTCCTGGTTTTTCTTCTGTCTTTCAGTTGTGTTGTTTCAATCCTTTAGTAATTTTTTTTACTTGTGTTTATAGCTTTCAAGCCCAGAAAGTCTATTTGATTATTTTTATATCTAACACTTTATTTATATTTTCTATTTGTAGAATCAGACTTCTCTTGCTTTTCTAAATTTTTGTTCATGACTTCCTTTAACTCTTTGAGCATATTTAAGACAACTGATTTGAAGTGTTTGTCTGATAAGCCCAAAGTCTCTTCTTCCTTAGAGACACTGTCTGTTAATTTTTATTTCTTGTGAATCGGTCATACACAGTTGTTTCTTTGTGTCCCACATTTTTTTTGAAATATGACATTTTGAATATTATAAAGTGATTGCTTTAGAAATTAGATTTTACCCTACTCAGTATTTTATGTTGTTGCCTGCTATAGTTTGTAGTTTCTTATTTGTTTACAGTCTTTTTAAAACAGTTTTATGATATGCATTCTTTGTCAAAAAGGGCCTTTGAAGATATGATCTTTAGCATGTAGACAGCTGGTGGCTGGACAGAAAATTTTTCAAATCCTTGATCAAAAAATAATAAAAATAAGAAAAGAAATGAAAAAGCACTCTCTTAGTCTTTGCAGATTAACTCAGTGTTGCCATGTTTCTTAAACACTTAGCCAGTCCATTTATCACTCTGCCCCAGGCTTTACTTACTGCTTGTGCAGAGAATAAACATTACCTGCCAGTGAAATCACAGGGTCTCCTAAGGTTTGCAATACTTTGTTTTTATTTTTTTTCCTGAGCACATGTCTTATGCTGAACAAGCTTGTGGCTTTCTAGATTCTCTGTGATACATGACAGCTTTTCAAATACTTTATTCCAGAAAGTAACTTACATACCCACATCTTTCTCCCCCAGATTTTTTAATTGTCTATTATATGCCCCAAATTTGTCATATTATTTTGTCACAGAAGTTAGCAGCTTGTTCATTTCTTTCTTTTTTTGGGGGGTGGGGGATTACCTCTGCCCCTTTTCTAACATGACATTGTTTCAATTTCTTTAAAACAAGGGCAAGCACCTGGTGTCAGTGTTTAGGAAAATGTCCAAACAAGTACAAACAGACAGACACAGTTCCTTGGGAAAAAGTTTGCTCTAAACCCGCTGCTATCATACACCCAAATGGTAAGGAAGGCTGACAATGTTGAGACCATTATGGGCCAGTGACGGTGTGGCAAAGTTCATTTAAACAGCAGAAGGCCATCCTCCTGTGTTTAAGGTGCCGTTTTCTTGATTTAGCATTTGTGTGTTTGCTACAAACCTTTGCCTATCTTACAGAGTCCCAACAAATTTGATGCTGACACTATTGCTTATTTTTTCCATGCTTCTGTGGACAGGAAGACTTTTGGAGCTTCCTACTCTGCTTTTTCCACTGTCATTCCTGCATTCATAATCATTTAAAAACAAATAAGATATGAGATAAGAGAAAATGATCAAAAACTTAAACAGAATCTGTCTCATAATCTATTGAGCATTTTCATTTTTCAAATTAACATATTTAGTTGGTTAAACTAGATAGGAAATTCATTCACTGGCTTCAGCAAAATTTAATGTAAAAACATTTATTTCAAGAAGTTCGTAAGTATATTGCAAAGCATGGGGATAGAGAGATGATCATATACTATACTGAAATCTAATTTTTTTCTCCCATGGTTCAGGCTCTTTCTTCCCATCACAATGGAAACCAATTAAATCTTTGTAAATCTGCCCCCCCAGATACTCCCACTTTTTGGAATAAGCAACTAATCATCAAATACAATATTCAAAGATTCATAGGGTGTACCGAAAGGCTGCTGTCTTTTTAAGAAAATTTCTCTTCCTTTCTTAAATAGATAAGAATATAAGCATCTCTAGTCAAAATGCTTTCAGTGTTATTCTCACCTTCATGATGTAGCAACTAGGACCAGATTTACCCTCCCACCATAAACAAATACAAAATTGCACAAAATGTAGGAAACAAAAGTTTTGACATTGAACAACAGGCAGAACAGGACTGTGATTTCTAAGAGACAGGAAGCAAGGAAAAAGACCCCATGACAAGTCTGGCAACCTGCCTGAGGTACTTTCTGGAATGTCGGGCATTGCATGAAGATAACAACTGGCTTCTTGGAATGAGGAGACAATAATGGGCTTGGGAAGGCAGTGCAAATGAAATATGTCAGGCAAAGTATATTGAGGAAGGAGGTATTCAGAAAAGAAACTCCACAAATGTCAAATAAACTGACTTGTGTTTGTGGTAACACAGGAGGTAAAGCCCAGGAAGGTTGACCAAATGTTTTGATATTCCAAAGAAACCACTCGGGAGGCCAGCAGGAGTAGACATGTCTTTAATAGTTACAGGAACTGATGGTGGCCACTGGAAGTTACCATGCCTGCCCTTGGTGGGTAGGAGTTTATAAAGGTATTGGGGCGGGGAGGCAGGGGATGGACAATCCAGAACTGCTATAGTAATGCTACAGAAATATACTTGTGCATGTGATTATCAGAACATTCTTACCACATCCTTGCTCTCATCTTCAAGGAACTGGCTGCTGGCAAATTCAGCTTGTCTCTTCCTTCAGTTCTAATCAACAAGGAGGAGGAGCAGGAATGGTCAATTATGTTAACCCCTCAGTGGATGAATACTAAATATGCATTCCTATGATCAAAGTACATAGGAAAGAATAACCATGTACTTGTAAGCTGAACAATTCAAGGTAAGAGAGGACAGGTAGACATTATAATTCCAAATAACCAGAGTCCTTGTTGAACACTCAGTCATCTGGTGGAGAACTCTACCAATATGATATAGCTTGAAATCAGTTGTCAAAAAGATTGCTTATCTTTCATTTAAAAATTTTACACACCTTAATGAACAAATCCAACACTCATTAATATAAATTTCACAATATACAGCTTTCAACAAAACATATTCAACATATCATCAAGTGAGAACATGTGTCTTTAAACATGAAATCTAGTAATCAATTAAAATAGATCCTGTAATTACAGTGACAGTTGAATAAGCATGCAAGTTCTTCTTTAAAACAGACATTTCTAAAAATGAATGTCTAAACACTTTTTAAAAAGATTTATTTTAGTTATTTCTCCCTGCTTCTATTGTTATTTGTACTCCCTGTCTGCTCTCTATGTTTGTTCATTGTGTGCTCGTATTTTTTTTAGGAGGCACCAGGAACTGAACCAGGGACCTCCCATGTGGGAGGTAGGCACCCAATCTCTTGAGCAACTTCTGCTCCCTGCTTGTTGTGTCTCTCATTGTGTTTCCTCATTGTGTTTCTTCATTGCATCATCTTGTTTTGTCAACTTATTGTGCTAGCCCATTGTGTCAGTTTTTTGTTTTGCTCTTCTTCTTTAGAAGGCACTGGGAACTGAACCTGGGCCCTCCCATGTCACAGGCGGGCACCCAACTACTAAAGCCACACCTGATTCCTGCAAATACTTTTGATAACCTTTTTATTTCTAATGTGTAACATATTACCCAGAGTATATCATTCCCCCTAAAAAATATTAGTTTAATAAACATAAACATTGAATGTAAACCATATTTCTAAACAGTATTGCATCAAATCCCATGCCACGTGTAAGTTGAAAGTAGAGAAAACCAACTACCAGTTTTATTTGCATACACTGTGTGGTTGTCTGTGTGTGCATATTGCTTCCTTATAATGATTCCTTATATTCCACATCTGCAGGAAGAAACAGTTTAGTAATTGCCTAGTCACGTTAACCATGTGTGTTTTAGGAAATGCACTCTTTTAATGAATTCAAATATTTTTTTAATTATTGTTTCTACTACATTTTCCTGAATCCATGAATCTCCCATAATTTGTTTCATGTTTTTGTCAATTCTTCAGAACACTTTGATTTATTATATCCTTTGGGGAGATACATGCTGCATGGGCAACATATTTAACAAATCATAGACATAGACATAGACAACCTGCAATACATGATAATGATCTGTGAGAGATGGGATATATTTGCAAGTCCCTGACAGAGATTGGTGGCAAAACACAAGTGGAACACATCAGTCATGTTGACATGAAAACAAAAATCAGCATCTGAAAGACTGATGCGACTGGAATATGTAGAGGCAAGTAGTGGAGTCGAGAGAGTTAGCTAAATTAAGTGATCAAGAAAACTGCATGGTGTCCATTTGTGGTCTTGGTTGATCCCTTAGCTCTACACATTGGAGTGAAACATCATAAAGCCATGCCTAGGACTACTGTGAAAAATCTGTAAGACAAAAATGACCATAGATCTGTTGATGAAATATTTAGGGCATTTAGTGTAAACAACCGAAGGGAGCAGAGTTAAACCATCCTACTTGAAAAATTCAAAACCCATACTCAAACAGAGCTCAGAAATAGCACTCAAAATAATTAAGCTGATTTGCAAGTAAACAAATTACCTACCAAAACAAAACTCAATACTTGTTAAAGAAATATTGTAAACATGAAGAAATTTGACAGCATAATTTTCACAATGGCCAGAATCCAGAGAAATATATTTTTGGCAAATTGAAGAAGGAAGAAAATGTTACCCATAATCATGAGAAAATTAATCATCAGTAATAGACCTTGGAATGAAAAGGTGGATTGGATTAGCAGTCAAGGAATTTAAAACACAGAAATATATTTAAGGATCTATAGGTAAAAAGGAAAACAAACAAACAAACAAACAAAAAAATAGAAATCACAATAAATAATTAAGTTTAGTTTCCAGAGCTGAAGATAATATCTGAAATGAAAATTTCACTGGATAAGCATGAAAGTAGATTAGACATGGCAAAAAAAATGAACTAGAATACTGAGCTATAGAAACTATAGAAGAGGAAATCAAGAATGAAAAAGAAGTAATTTGAGAAAATTAGGGTACAATAACAGCTGATTGTAAATATATTAATCTGAATTCCCAGAGAGGCTGAGGCAAGAGCCTGCTGACTTGTATCAGCCTGCTGATAGCAAAAGCAAGTTATCACAGGACATCTTATAGTACATACGCAACAGACGCATTATCTGAAGACAAACAGCAACATCATCACATGGCAGGAAAGAGAGAAGGGGCAGAAGGGGCACCACCACCACCACCACCACCACCACCACCTACCTCTTTTCATATTACCTCATGCCTCATGGACAGTGGCCAAAGGTCAATCACTACTGAACAACACACCCTACAGAGCTTATGGATAGCAGCCAGAAGTCAATCACAACTGGACAGCAACTTTTAAGCCCCTACATGAATCAAACCACCCAAAGACTTTTCCTTGATTTGTCTTAAGTACACCAATCAGCCCAAAACCTAGAGAACTGTAGCCTATAAAGCAGGGAACACCAGGGCAGAGTGTGCAAATCGACCTTGATCACACCCAACCTGAAGTCTGAGCATGTGATTTATCTTTATTAAACTCTTTTCTAACATTCTTATAATGGTGGTACATCTCTGAATTTTTTCTTATATTGTAACCAAGAACCTGGACACCAACTCCAGCAACATATTTCTGGCAAGCGAGCCAGGAGATAATCTCTGGTCACCTTCTCCATTCAACAAGTCTGATGAGTTTTGGCTTCTAACCAATGCCTGCCTATCTGTCTGTCTATATGTTTTTCTCTCTCTTGGCCATTCCAACCAGACCTCCAGCCCTGGTCCCAAAAGACATAATTTCAATTTATCCAAGAGTCCTCCATCTCCTTCTTTGGGGATATCCAAAGAGGCTCTGGGTGACAGGTAACACCATCCTTGAATCCAGAATAGGGACAACATTCCCCGAGTCCAGTAGAAGTCCAATGGGAACACAAAAGTCCTGGAGATCCAACTCACCCTAAACTGCTTTCTAATTCTGATCACCTCCCTATCCATGAATAACCAGACACAGTGTCTTATCTCTCTTAGTAAAACTTATCTCCTAATTATCTTAAAGATCTGGTGCAATGTGGAATAGGGTCTATAGAAGAGTTCTGTTTGCTTATGGGTCCATGACCTCCAATCTCTAGCCATTTGACAATAATTAAACTTTCCCCCTCAAGGGAACAGATTCAAAAACTACCAGAAGAACTCAACCTCCTTCTCCAAGAACTCAGCTTGGTAGCTTCAGTAGAGAACTCAGGTCCAGACATCTCCCAAGACCTGGGATGCCCTGAGGGTGGCATAGCCTCTGAGTTCTCTGGATGCCAAGAGACAGAGAGGCAGCTCCAAACATCCCCCAGGACTTGAGCAACCTGGGTGCACTGGTTTGGATACCAGTTCCAAAAGTCCCCTGAGACTTAAGCCACTTGGGCACTTTGGTTTGGAAGCAAAATGTTCAGTCAGACTAGAGTCTGGGTTGCCAGATCAGCTTTTCCCCATTTCTCCTCAGAACAATATGTATGACCTCTAGCATTCCCGCAGTCTTTCCACTCAGGTATATACCCCAAAACTGAACAACCCTGTCCACAGAGGGATTGAAAAAGAAGAAACTGACCTTCTTTTGTAACATCACATAGGCATAGTACTTCTCTTGAAGATGGCCAGCAATGGCCTGCCAAAGACACCTTAAATTATAATCTTATTTTACAGATGGATCTCTTGTTTAAAAGAGAAGGGAAGCAGTCAGAAATTCCATATGTCTGACTTTTTATGGCTCTGCATCAGAAAACAGGTTTAAAGGGGCCTCACTGCTTGTGTTATGATCATGAAGGGAGCTTGCCCCAAAAAAGGAAGGATCCAGAAAATAAGGAATCTAAACAGAGAACCTGAGAAGGAGGGAGTTTTCTTAGATGATCACATCCTCAGTTCTTTCTGGCATTACTCAGTTCCTGAACCCGAGACCCCCTTAGAACCACCTCCCCTTGTGGTCTCTGCACCCCCACCTTATGTGCCCAGAGATAGTCTTTTTCCACCCACCAAAAGAAACCAAAAGTGGCCTCTACCCAATAAAGGAGATAGCAAATGGAGATGCAGGAACAGTTAGAGTCCATATCCTCTTCTTTCTGAGAGATCTAGCAAAGCAGAAAACAACTAGAGTGATTCTCAAAAGATGCAGTAAAATTCACTAAGGAATTTCAAAACTTAGCCCTAGTCTTTGAATTAACATGGATGATATGCATGTGATCTTAGCTACTTGTTGCACACCATAGGAGAAGCGAGACATTTGGGAGGAGGCCCAGGGACATGCCAATAAAATGGCAGCCTAACACCCTCAAAAACATGCTTTGGGAGCCATAGCAGTCCCAACCACTGGCCCAAACTGGAACTACCAAAAGGGAGAAGAAGACCTAAGGAAAAGGGACCACATGATAGCATGTTTAATAGAAGGAATAAAAAAATGTGTCACCAAACACGTTATCTATAAGAAGTTGCAAAAAATAACCCAGGAAGTAAAGGAAAACCATGCCTTGTTCCAAGAAAGCCTAGTGGAGACGATGCAAAAGTACACCCATGTTAATTTGGACTCACCAGGACAAATTATGTTAAAATGTGTTTTATCAGCCAGTCAGCTCCAGATATTTGAAGAAAGCTACAAAAGCTAGCACTAGTGTCCCAAACCCCAATGAATTCTGTTTTAGAAACAACTTTTTCCATCTTCAACAACCATGACAAGGCCACCAAGGAGGCAAAAGTAAGGAGGAACAGGCAGAAGGCTCGTCTTAGAGCAGTTGCCATGGGCAATGATCTGCCACCTCAGGGTCACCCCTGCTTGGGATCTAAAGCATCAGGATCCTGCTTTAAATGTAGGGAGCTGAGACACTGGAAATAAGACAGCCCCAAATCATAGCAACTCCACAGGAAGCCCCCTGGTCCCTGTCCCCAAATGGTAAAACAGGCCATTGGTGCAGTGAACACTGAAGGCCTGGGGGGAGGGGGGTGCAGAGCACAACCTCAGTCCCTTGTGACATAAACCAGGGAAGAATGATGGAACCCAGTGTAGAAAGTAGCTCCTTGGACAACTACGTGGAACATCAACCTTGAGAGGCCCCAGAGACCTTAGACGTGGCAGTTAAGACTATTAGCTTTTTGATTAATATGGGAGTCATCTATTTAGTTCTAACCTGTAATTCCAAAACTCCCTTTTCCCAAAACTCTCCAGTAATGGGGATTGATGGCAAATCTAAAATTAGATCTTCTCTTCTGTCAAATAGGAGACCTAATAGTAAACCATCAAATTTTAATTGTCCCTAAATGCCCTTCTCCCTCACAGGAATGGGACTTACTTTGTACCCTGGGGTTGTGCATCCAGTTAGCAACAGTAAATAAAACCTCTAGAATGCCTGTAACCCAGTGCACAAAAGAAGAATGTGGAGCTTCGTGCTTGGCCATGATTCTAAATTAAGAGCCAGATGCCACATCAACGGCTATAAACCAGAAAATATGTAGGACAGTGAATCCTATGGTCTGGGAAATGGGGGTACCTGGGTGGGCTCTCCAGGTTTCCCCAGTTTTCATCTTCTACAATGACCAATTACCATATCCTCACAGAAAGCAGTATTCTCTAAAGAAAGAAGCAATGAACAGACTCAAGCCCATGATAAAAATGCTTTTATAAATTTGCGTTCCAATTCCTCCTAGTCTCCCTAAAATACCCTTATAATTCCAGTGAAGGAGCCAAATACCCTACAGGTTAGTTTAGGAGTTAATAGCAATTAATAACTTTGTGATTCCCATTCTTCCAGTTGTACCTAACACTTATACCCTTCTACCAGGTGTAAGATGTACTCGAAGCCATGGGCCATCAATGAGTTTCAGGTAGCCAGTTCATTAACTACCAGGCTCAATAACAGATATTCTTGTGGTGCAACTAAGGGTGTGTCAAACCTTAAACCCAGCTACCCTGATACTGGTCATATCCCAAGGGGCCCCCACTCCACTCCTGCCTTGAAACTCAACCAAAACTACTCAAGCAGGCCAGATTTAATGGATGAGACTCTAACAAAACTGGAATTTGAATGGTTCATAGAAGGAAGCAGTTTTATTAGGGAAGGAACTAAAATGGCCGGCTATGCAGTGGTCTCTATTTAAAACTATAGAAGCCCAAGCCCTTCCCCCTGGGACCTCAGCCCAGAAAGGCAGAGCTAATTGCCCTAACCCAAGGCTTATTACTATCAGCTGGGAAAAGAACCAATATTTACACAGACTCCAATCACAGTATGAGTTCCTCATCCTCCAGGCCCATTCCCCTGTGTGGCTGGATGAGCCTGCTTTGTAACAATGGGTTACCTATTAAGCACCAGCAGGAAGTCCTAAACTTACTAGAGGCTGTCCTGTTGCTCTAAGAAATAGCAGTTATGGATTTTCCAGGGCACCAAAAAGCAGACACCACAGTAGCTAGGAGAAACTGCAGGAGCAGATGCAACAGCTCAAGTTGCAGTGCAAACCCTAGCCTCTCTTCTGGCCCTCATCCCAGAACCTGCTTCATTACCTAAGGCTCCAGAGTATACCCAGGATAAGCAAATGAAAGCAGCTAGCTAGTGGGTGGCTTGTTAAGGAAGTTTAAGGCTACCTGCTGGGAGCAGTGTAGTGGAAAGTCCTTCACGGAATCCAACAAGCTCATGGAGGGAGGATGCCCTGACCTGCTTTGCTGAAAAGACTTTTGATGGCCAGGACCTGGCAAAAACAGTTAAAGAGGCTACCAAAATTTGTTCCTTATGTGCAATTAATGACCCAAACAACAGAAAGCTTAAGAAACCTCCTCCCTTAACCCCACATGCCCAGCTGTGGGGATCATACCCTGGGGAGGACTGGCAGATAGATTTTACCCATATGCCATTGTACCAGGGACATAAATCCATCTCAGTCCTAGTAGATACCTTTCCTACATGGGTAGAAGCATTTCCCACTAGAAGGAAAACAGCAAACAAAGTCCTCCTAAAGGAAATTGTCCCCAGATTCAGACTGCCTAAGTCCCTCCAAAGTGACAATGAGCCTATTTTTACTAGGAAAAATAACTCAGGGTCTATCAACTGCCCTCAGAATGAAATACCATTTTTATAGTTCCTCTGGTCCCAATCCTCAGGGAAGGTAGAAAGAACCAACCAAACACTGAAACAAATTCTAGCCAAACTTTGCGAGGAATCTGCTTCACATTGGGTCACCAATCTACCCGTGGCTTCGCTGAGAATGTGTATAGCTCTGAAAAAACCTCATCAGCTTAACCCCTTTGAAATGGCCAGTGGGCAGCATTTTCTCACCCAGGATCTAGTACTAGATCAGGAAACCAAGTACCAGCTAAATATATTGTAAACCTAGGAAAAACTCATCAAATCATCCAGGAGCTCAGGAACAAAATTCTCCCTACCCGCAGTCATGACTTGCCCAAACTTAAAGTAAAACAGGTTTAATCAAAACCTGGCAAGAGAACAGACCTCACTCTCAATTAGAGCCAAAATAGAAGGGACCTTACTCTGTGGGTCTACTTACTCCTACAGCTGTTAAAGTTAAAGGAATTGCCACCTGGATGCACTTATCCTACCTGAAGCCCACTGCCCAACAAAATACCAACACACTAGAGACATCTGTTGAGACATTCGAGTGCCAAGCGTTGGATGGTGTATTAGTCAGTCAAAGGGGTGCTGATGCAAAATACCAGAAATCTGTTGGCTTTTATAAAGGGTATTTATTTGGGTAGAAGCTTACAGTTACCAGGCCATTGAGCATAAGTTTCTTCCATCACCAAAGTCCGTTGCCATGTGTTGGAGCAAGATGGCTACTGATGTCCACAAGGGTTCAGCCTTCCTCTTTCTCTTCTTCTTCCTCTTAAGGCTCCATGGTCCTAACCTTCCAATATCAACTGTAGGCTGAGATAAATCTCGTCTCTCTCCCGGGGCTCATTTCTCTCCACTCTCAGCTACTCTGTGCTCTCCACAATGTCAGCTGTAGACTATCAGGCTCTCTCTCTTCCTGGAACCCCTACAGTGTCTATGGACCTGTCTCTATTCCTCTGTGTTCTTCTCCTGTGTGTTTACTTCCTGGAGCTCCAGCATTAAAACTCTGACTCTCTCCTTTGATGTTTAGTTTTTTCTGTGAGACCCTGCCCTCTATTGACATGGCCCAATCAAAACTTTAATCATAATTTAATCAAGTAAAAGTGAAAACTCTGAAGTTAGTATAATCTAATATACCCAAAGGAGCAGACCAGTTTACAAACATAATCCAATATTTATTTTTGGAATTCATAAACAATATCAAACTTCTACAGACAGCCTAAAACATTTCTTCAAAAGGCAAAATCCAATTACCTAATAACAACACCCTTGCAGCCTGAACCCTTCACAAACTCGTGCTGGTGTTGCTTCCTTCTTATAGTGTCTTTTCTTATAACTACTGTGCTCTCTCTCCCTTGGTGGATCTAATTTGTTTAGCTACTAACATGACAATCTTGTAAACTCTTCTTTTAATTAATCTTACGCCAAATCTCTCCAAAGTTCACGCTAGACCCAAACACCCTTTTTTACTTTAATCCAAAAGGTGGCTGATATATAAATATATTTATATATATTTATATATATTTATATTTATATATATTTATATCAGCCACCTTTTGGATATATATATATATATAACATCTCCTCTTGCTGGGTTTGTGCCCCCCAATCAGAAGAAATGATCACCTGGCCCGCTGATACCAGTGAATGGGTTGACACTTCTGCCCAAGGATTCTCACATTCCACCAGCACTTATAATGCTACCCTCTGGGCCCTCAATTACTTTTCTTTCATGGAACTGCCCTCAACCTTACTTGGCCCCCAAACTTTGGACATCTCACTAATAATTCCTGGCTTGCTTCCACTGTAACAACAGTACCATTTTGCATATTCTCTAACATCTCCCATATCAGGCAATTTTCTTAGGGCACACAACCATCACTTGCAACTGTACCTTGTGGGTAGAAAACCTAATTAACCTTCCTCAACATTTTACACCTTGCAACAATAACTGTCCCATAAATCTTGCCAACCAGTATATCCCAGCAGTGACAGGGTTAATCCCTAATGCTTCTCAATATAACACTTCTAACTTCTGCAAGTTCAAGTCTGCCTATAAATCCCCCTTAGTTTATTTTGGGAGTCACTATGCCTCCAGCCTCCAGTTAAAACTTTTAACGAGCTCATCAAAATATCTAATATGGGATGAGCTCTGGGGAATGCTCTTTAACAATCAATCCAGCAATCAACCCTGTCTCTCAGTCCTTAGTGGGACCAGACGAGCCCATTCCATTCATCTCATCAGACATCAAAAGAGCAGTAAGCGACAGCAAGCAACCATTATAAGGAATGTCACATATAGTGTCTCCATTCCCCCTGAACAAGGCTCTTCTTCCTCTGTGGAACTAAAGCTTATCTCTCACTTCCTCCCTTCTGGACAGGAACTTGTACTTTAGTATATCTATTTCCTAACCTAAAATAAAAGCCTGGAAATGAGACATATCCACTCCTTGTGTTTTGATCTATTGTCCCCTCCAAACTTCTTTCCCATCAATGATGGACCTTTCCATTACTCATACAACTTCTGGTGTAATCAGAATTGGAGGCTCAATAGCCAAGGCAACAATTGCCTCCTTCCAACTGAATGGGCCTATCCTAATCTCTCCAAAGAGCTAACAACTACCATAAAAAGAGCTGCACATACTATACAAGTTGTTCAAACCCAGCTCAATTCTTTAGCAGCTGTGATCCTTCAAAACTGAAAGTCTCTAGGCATGCTCACTGCCACTCAAGGAGATGCACTTACCTGGGTGAAGAATGTTGCTTCAATGTCAACCAGTCTTCTAAATTCCAGGAAAACATAAGAAAAACAACCTTATGGATCAGGCAAACAGACTAGAAAAGGCTGCTGGCAGTACTCCATTCTCACCATTCTTGCTGTTCTTCTACCTCTCTCTCTCCCCTTGTTTTATAGCCCTCCTAGGGCCCTTCTCAACTATCCTTCTTATACTCTTACTAGGCCACTCTATATTTAAGTTCCTAACTCAATTTATCTCTTCCAGGATTGATGCATTCCAAAACAAACTTCTGCTCATGCATGGATATCACCATTTCCAACCATTAAAGCAAGTATCCCTCCTGCTAGCCCCAGTAGCATAGAAAGAGACCTTTATACCCTGTCAGGCAGGGACTACAATCCCTAATCAACAAGAAACAGATACAGAAGAATGACCCTCACTCAGCAGCTCACCCTTAGATTAAGGGTGCACAACTCTCTCAGGGGGAATCTGAGAGGATAGAATAGGGATATAAGGAGGAAGGGCAGAAAATACAATAAACCATACACATACCACATGGTAAGAGCAGCTGAGACAGAAGACTGCTAACTTGCATATGCCTGCTGACTTGCACAAGGAAGTTATCACAGGGCAACTTACAGCACACACCCAATGGCAGCCTTATCTGAAGACAGATAGAAACATCATCACATGACAGGAAGGGGCAGGAGGGGCACCACCACCACCCCACCACCCACTCTCATATTAACTCACACCACGTGGACAGTGGCCAGAAGCCAATCACTGCCTGACAACACACCTTGCAAGCTTGTGGACAGCAGCCAGGAGGCAGGTCACCTCTAGACAGAAACCTTTAAGCCCTTCAGAGAATCAAACCAACCAATGAATTTCTTGCTTTGTTTCAAATACCCTAAACAGCACAGACCTGGAGTTCTGTTGCCCATAAAAAGCGAATCCCTAGGCAGAGTGCATGTCTCTACTTGAGTGCACCCACACTCATGCCTGAGTGTGAACATTATCTTTATTAAACTCTTTTCTAACTTTCTTGTAATTGTGGTTCACCTCCGAATACTTTCTTATGACACAACCAAGAACCTGGACACCAATTCTGGCAACAATAAGAAAATTGGTCATGAACAACTAAGAAGACAAAAACCTTAAAATGTCTGGAGAGGAAAAAAATGTGACATATCATATGGATAAATTATATATATATATATATATATATATATATATGTATGAAAACATCCTTCATAACAAAACAATTAAAGCCAGAAAAATAAAATTTGAAAATGCAGCACCCTATTTAAATCACTAGGAAAAAAAAAGTCAAATTAGTATTCTACATTAAACAAAAGCATAATTAAAAATTGAACGCAAAATAAGATCTCCTCATCTGCTTTTGCTAATGGCCAAGATAGTTTTTATCAGAAATATCAACCCACAGTTAATGACTAATTTATTGGGAAAAAAATTATGGGAACGTACCGCAGAGAGACAATAGGATGATTTCCCCATTTTTATGACTTTTATCCTGAGGGCAGGACCATGTTGCATGTTTCATACAGAAATATGATATGTAATCCATAGTCCTTATCACCTGACAAACAAGAAGACAGAGTTTGTGATACCAAAGTCACAGGAAAATCAAGGATGAGTCCCAGAAAGGAAACAGGCAGGAAGAGGAAGATATATATTTTGTGTAAAATCACTGTGCAATATTCTAACCCTGAATGCTGTAGGTCTGGGACAGAAACCATTAGCCTAGACAAGGCTAAAAATATGAAAACTATTATACTACTACCCCCCAAAAATTTCCATTTTGAGTGAAACTAGAGTAATTTCCTACTAAATATGAAAACGAATCAATACAAAGAGGAAAATTCAGACATCTCCACAGCATAAAATTCACAATTTCCAAGGTATAATACAATATTTCTTGACATACAAATGTACAGGAAAATTAGAACAAAGCTCTGAGTGGCAGCTGGAACAGACCCTCAATTTCCTGGTTTCTCCTGAACCTTGTGAGGGCTCTGTGTGCCTTGTCCTTGAGGTTGTGGCTTCATTAACTTTCTCTTCCCTCCCACTCACCTAATCCCCTGAGGCTAATTTGTGTCTCTCTGTGGATATCTTGGTTGGGGGAGTGTTTTCTGCCCCTCCCTAGTGGTAACACAATTTTGCCTTGTGCCATTGAAAGATCTTGGGCCCAAGAATGTACCCAGAAACAGATAATTTTGAGTTTATCCTTTTCTCTGTGGCAGGAGTTTTTTTGTTTAGGACTGATTGTGGAGGGTTTCTGTCCCTCCCCTAGGAGAAGACATCTTTTGCTTTTAGCACCCAACACCACCACATGCAGAACTTCCTAAGGAAGGATGGTTTCCTATCCTAGACCCAACAGCAGATAGATTAGATTTTATGCCTCCCAGAGAGATATCAGATCTTTACCTGAACCCCAGAAAAAGAAGAAAAGGAATAAGTATTTATAAAAAGGAAACAATTTTTATTCAAAGATACATGATAGCCTAAAGGGAAATTTTTAAAAGAAAAAACAAAAATATGCATTCTAATAAGTGGATTTACAAACATTTCAAGATGTTAAGGTGAGTATATAAAATATAAATTGAATAATAGAAGCAAACAACTGAAAACAAATCACTATTGTACTACAATAGTATGGAAAATATAAAATAATAATAAATGGAACAAAAGACAGAATACCACTACGCTATAAAAAAAAAGAAATTTTAATGAGAGAAATGAAAGAAAACACAAATAAATGGAGAGAGATAATATATACATATGTTGGAAAACAGCGTTTTTAAGATGTAATTCCCCACATGTTCATGTAAAGATTCAAAATAAGGGAGCAGGTGTGGCTTAAGCAGTTCAGCACCTGCCACCCACATGGGCAATCCCGGGTTTGATTCCTGGTGCCTCTTAATAACATAAAAACAAACAACAAGCAAACATATGAAAAAAACCAACTCAGGGGAGTCAATGTGGCTCAGTGGTTGAGCAGCAGCTTCCCACATTCCCACATATGAGATCCTGGGGGGATTCAATCCCTGACTCTGGTGTCTCCAAAAATAAAAAATAAAAAGAAGATTCAAAACAATACCATTCAAAGATGTAGGTATTCCCAATTGAATCCTAACATTTGCTTGGTAATTCAATGTGCCTACAATACCCAAAGCAGCATTGCAAAAGAACAAATTTGGAATAGAAACACAACATATTTCAAAACCTTGATTATCAGAACAGGATATTTTTGGTCTAAAATCATAACATTAAATCAGGAAAGAGAAGAGAAAACCTAGCAATAAACTTAACAAAAATTGTTTAGTTGGACCATAGAATAAGACATATATTTAAAACAGTAAACTTCCAAAGGAAAATATTGGAGATTGAATGAAGAAATAGAGAACAAATTTACAGCATAGAAATTAAAAAAATAAGCTATATCTATAACCCAGTTTAAAAATGGGTAAACATTTTAGACTTTATAAAAAAGATTTATTAATGATCAACAAGTACATGGAAAAGTCTTCATTATTATTATTTACCAGTTAAATAATAACTAAAATAAAAATTGGATGCCAGTTTCTACAAATTACAATGATGAAAACAGACAATTTCTATATGGTAATGTTTGGAAGGATGAGGAGGAAATGTAACTCAAATATAGTTGTTGGAAATGTAAAGTTCTACAAATTTTGGAAGGTTTGTGTTTCTATTTTATAAAATTAGATATACATTTATCTTATGGCCTAGTAATTACACTTAGATATTTTCCAAGAGAAATTATTTTATATATTCACAAATATTAAAGAATGTTCATACTAGATATTTCCACAATAGGACAAAACTCAAATGTCCATCAATTGGGGAATGGTTAAAAAATTATGGAATATTCATACAATAAAATAACACCCAACATTAAAAACACAACATGAATGAATCTTGAAAACAATATGCTGAGTGAAAAAAGCCAGACTGAGAGAATGTATTTTATGATTCCACTTATATGAATTTTAAGAACAGGGAAAAGAATTCTCATGATAGAATCAAGAACAGCAGTTTCCTGGAGGTAGGGGATGATGTTGTTTGGGTACTAAGGTATGAAGATATTTCTGTGATGGTGAAAATGGCATAGAATGCATAAGATATGAAGCTTGAGGTACTTTTGTTTTTTCATTTGTTTGAAACAAGTAGTACATGTTGATCTAGGTGGTGGGTACTAATGAATTACATTGTCAAAACTCATTGATTTGCACATGTTAGATCTGTGTTTCAATATGTAAATATCACCGAATTTTTCTATAAATAGGAGTCAATGAGGAAGGGTACATGGATAAAATAGTATGAGAGAGAGGTCTCATACTATTACAAACAAATTTAACTATGAGATTTTAGTAAACATTATCCCACAGTGGTGTGAACTTTCACGAAATAATACAGTTGAAACAATCATTTTGGTAATATTTTGAAATACAATAATTGTTAGAGGCTTGAATTATGAAAGAATGAGGAATAACTTTCATTCATTTAAAGATGTGGACTAAGAAAAATCTGACTTTAATTTCAAATCCTCTAGCTTTTAATTTTATGAATGCGGGTAAATTGCAGTGTATCTGAGTTTGTTGTACTCTGACTTGAGAACAATAATATGTTTTCACAAGTATGGTTAAGTGGTATATTTATAACCAAGTACGTAAGACATATTTGTCTCTGAATAATAAATTCAAACAAAAAACCCTAAATAATGATTATAATATCATTTATAATTTCTTCATGACCTTGCAACTGTTACAGTCTTACTGAGATTGAAGTGTTATTTTTTTTCCTTATAACAATGATTGTTGCCTCTTTGTAAGTAAATGTGTACTTTTCCATCATGTAGTTTCCATGAGATTGCACAGATAATTTATTTGGTTCTCTTTTCCCCGTTTCCTTGAATTTCCCCTTATCTTTTCTCACTGGGGAATAGGTAGGGTGTCCTAGATAATTAGCAGGTACAACAAGGCAATTTTCTTTGTCTCTGTGATGATTTCGATATAATCAATGAGTTACGTTTTCTTCCTAAGGGAGCATCACAAAAGAGAAATGAAACCATAAGTTCTTCCTACCAAATAAAAATAAGATTAATTTTAGAGAAGAAAGTTGATTCTTCAATAAGGTGAGCAGATAAGAACTGTCTTTCATTGTGAATATCACTTGGAACTTGGTAATGACACATGACTCCCGTCTTCTGATATTAGACTACTTTAATGGTCACTGACAACTGATTAGTTCAAGCACAGCTAAATCCTGCATTATCTCATTATTTAGCTGGAGTTCCCTGAGGTAGTATGGTGATTTTATGGCATGCAATGCTATGAAATGTGTATGTGCACCAGAGCTATTTGATCCCTGTGAGCTGATAGTGACATTTGGATACGGCAAGTGAAGTATCTGAAAACTTAATCATTGATCACATCAAATAAAAATTTATCAAGGTTGAGGTTGCCAGATAAAAATACATAATCCTCAGTAACATTAGAATTTCAGATTAAAAATGAAGAACTCTTTACCATAAGTACATCCTATGCAATAGTTGATTCATAAAAAATATTCTTTCCATACAAGTATGTCCAATAGAATATTTGATAACAATGGGGATTTTTTAGTATAAGTATGTGCCATGCAATATTTGATAAACTGAGAAT
Source organism: Cabassous unicinctus (assembly GCA_029593785.1). Classification (NCBI taxonomy): domain Eukaryota; kingdom Metazoa; phylum Chordata; class Mammalia; order Cingulata; family Chlamyphoridae; genus Cabassous; species Cabassous unicinctus. The sequence continues at coordinate 21,324 of JAQZBX010041246.1, forward strand.
AATTTTAGGTTTAAGTATGTCCCTTGCACTTTTTTGTTGTTGTTGTTGATTGTTTGCTTGCTTGTTTGTTTGTTTTTCTTACTAGGTTGCTTATTACTGGTTCTGGTTATAATGAATGGTCATTATAAATTGACTGAGTAAACTGACAAATAAACAGTGAGATATTTCTGAGTTAAGGAGTTACAGAGAACCCTCTAAACCCAAAGTAATTTCTGATGTCACCATGTCTAAAGATTGAAAAATCAGCAACTCCTTTGCACACTTTTGTATCATGTTTGCTCTAATAGTTATTCCTAAATGGAGTTATTTAAAATGTGCACAATCTAAAGGCTCAGTAGAGGTCAGAGATATTCTTTTTCACACAAGCAAAATGGGCAAGGCAAAAGAATCCAGATATCTTCAGAGGGAGGTAGAATCTGACAGTGAGAATGGAAATAGGGTTAATTAATCCTAGAATACTTCTTACCTTAACATGGAAAACTTCAAAGAGGTAAGATTTCTACTGGCAGTCTGAAATCCTCTGCTCAGTCCATTGAGTCCCCTACTCTATAGTAAAATCTCATGATTGCAGGCCCTGCAACAGAAATTTGGGAGAGAATTTTCAAGTGAAGTTAGACTTATAGCTCACATATTGTGGGGGAAGAGGCATTTGGAAGGCAGAGAGGGACTCAATGGAACATCAGCAGACAACCTCAGGAACAAGTCATACCGATTTCCAGTATTACACTGCCCAGCTCCCCACCCCAAATTCCTCCATCAGGCTAGCAAATGCAGGCTAAAAATTAGCAGGTTCTTAGAATTGCTGCAACTCTCTTGAAAGTTTGAGCCAGACACAAGACTAAAAATCATCCTTACCAGACAATTGCCACAAGCTGGCTCCAGACAGCAGTTGCTTCAAACTGACTCCTAGAACACCAGTGGAATCACGGGTGGGGATAGCTGGGGCCCTTGAAGTCCCTACCTTATAATTGTACAATGCTTAATCTGGGGAATGCATTCCATGATAAAAATTGTATACTACATTTTATGTAACTTGATATTTTGAGTTCAATTTTGCTTCCAATTGAAAATCATGTTTGCAGAGTCC
>JAQZBX010041247.1:0-22433 GCA_029593785.1 Cabassous unicinctus
GCCACGGTACAGACAGGACACCAGATATTGCAGTGATGAAAGGCAAAATGCCAAAAAAAAAAAAAGACTTTTTAAAGATATTTTTCATTTTTTAAAATATCCCAATCTTTTAATTTTATTGTATTTTTAGCTTTTTAAAATTTTTATGTATTTTATTTCTTATATTTAAACTTATCGTTATTGTTTCATTTTCCTATTAATTGTATTTGGCTATTGTAATGGCTTAATTTTGAAGCTTTGGATCAACAGAAGGGTTACAACTGGGGTGGGGGAGGATCGTTGGGGTGGGGGAGGATCGTTGGTGTGGGGTGTCAGTGATGGGGCATGCATGGGAGGAAGTTCACCTGAGCGTACATATAAAGTATGTAAAAATGTTCAAATGTTCATGGGGCATTGTCACAGTGAGTGGAGATTCACACAATAACCGAGAGAATACTGAATTCCCATCCTGGAGAGCTCTGCCACATTCTCTAAAGGAGCAGCAAAAGTCCCCCAAGTGCAGGGGCAGTGACTGGCAAAGGAGGATGATCTACTGATGGGCCCTTGATATTGATGATGATACTTACGAGCCTTTGCTCTTGAAATTGAAACTTAGCCTATTGTTATGGGGTGCTTAAGGTTTGCCTCCTGAGAGCCTCCTTGTTGCTCAAATATGGCCTCTCTCTAAGCCAAACTCAGCATATGACTGTATTACCTTCCCCCCAGCATGGGACATGACTCCCAGGGATGAGTCTCCCTTGCACCGAGGGATTGCTACCAAGCACCAACTAGCAATGCAACTGGAAAAAGATCTCAGATAAAAGGGGGAAAAGGTAAAGACAAATGAGTTTATATGGCTAAGATTTCAAAGTGAGTCAGAAGGTCATCCCAGAGGTAACACTTACGCACATCTCAGCAGGCTCTCATAGACTTCCAAAGTGGATACTATCACAAATAGTGAGGCTTCTGAGGGATCTGGAGATACTCAAGGCCTATGGTCAGGGCAGATAGCTCCAGAGTTTGGTGCCTTGCCAGTGGGCCCTACTTTGGAGTTTGTGCTCCTGAGAGTGACAGCATTAGATACAATCATGTCTTCCCTGCACATAGCTCATCTGTCCCTTCTATTTAAACCTATACTTTGTGCTGGAGTTTGTAGGTGTATATCCAGAGACTCAAGTCTTTGGGCTGTCCAGTGTCAGCTAAGTCCGGAACCTCAGCAGAGCTGCAACACCTACTCTGCAGCTCATTGGACTTACCCAGGACAACTGGTGGGGAGATGATGATGGACAATGGCCATCCCAGGGAACAGAGAGAGTCTGCAGCTGCAGGCAGGATAGTCCCATCTATCTTCCCCATAGGATACAAGCCCCTTCTCAATTGGAGGTGAAGTGGATGTCACTATCCCAGAATCCTCAGGATTGGGGGAAGAGCTATGGATTAGAGTGGACTAACTGATATTCTGCTATAGACATATTGTGATTCTAGCAATGGAAGAAATTACATCATTGATGTGGACCAGTGGCCACTGGAGGCTCTGGGGGCAGGGAGAGGGAAAAACAGTTGTAATACGGGGTCTTTTGTGGGACTTGGGAATCATCCTGAGTGACATTGCAATGACAGATACAGGCCATTTTATATCATCATATAACATGCAGAACTCGGTGGGAGAGAGTGTAGACTACAATGTGAACTATGATCCATGCTTAATGCCAAAGCCCTAGGATGCATTTGTCAATTGCAATGAATGTGCCACACTAATGAAGGATGTTTATGTGGGAGGGTGTGGGAGGTGTGGGGAGTGGGGCATATGGGAATTCCTATATTTTTTTGTGTAACATTTATGTACTCTAAGTATCTTTTAAAAAACAAAACAACAACAACAACAAAAATTACTTTACATGGAAATAGAAAAAAAAAAAGGCTATCCTAAACTCAGCATATAAATGCACTACCTGGCGTGGGACATGACTTTCATGGATGAGCCTCCCTGGCACGGAGGTATTAATACCAAGTGCCAGCCAGCAATGCTTCTGTTAAAAGACCTTGACCAAAAGGGAGAAATATTAAATACAAGTGAGTTTTTATGGCTAAGAGATTTCAAAGTGAGTTTTTGGGAATTCACTCCAGAGGTTACGCTTATGCACATTTCAGCAGGATCTCATTGATTGCCACAGCAAATATTGCCTCAAACAGCAGGGCTCCTGAGGGCTCTAGAGACATTCACACATTATAAACAGGACAGACAAGCTCAGGAATTTGGCACCCTGTCAGTGGGCCATACTCTGGGATTTATGCCCATTTATAGTTTTCCTACACATGGCTCTTCTGCCCCTTTTATTTGAACCTAACCTATAATTAGCACTATACTTGCTAAATATATGTCCCAGAGTCTTAAATCTTTGGTCCGTTCATGTGCCAGTTGAGCCCTGAATCTTAGCAGACTTTCAATACCTACTATCCAGTTCATTGGACTCACCCAGGACAACTAACAAGGAGATGATGATGGACAATGCCCATCCCAAGGAACAGAGAAAGTCTGCAGCTGCAAGCAAGATAGTTCCATCCATCTGCCCCTTGGGATCTAAGCCTCCTCTCCATTAGAAACAGAGTGGGCATCACCATCCCAAAATCCTCAAGATTGGGGAATGAACAATGAAGTAAAGTTGACTTATTATTATTCTACTATAGACTTACTATTATTCTAGCAATGGAAGAACTTTTATCATTGATGTGGAGGCAGTGACCACTGGAGGTTCTGAAGAGAGGGAGAGGGAAGAACAGGTGTAATATGGGGGCATTTTTGGGACATTGGAATTGTCCTGCATGACATTGCAATGACAGATGCAGGCCATTATATATTTTGTCATAACTTACAAAATTGTGCAGGATAGTGTAAACTATAGTCCACAGTTAGTAGCAATGCCTCAATATAAGTTCATCAATTGTAAAAAATGTACCACACTAATGAAGGTTGTTGTTAATGTGGGGAAGTGTGGGAGGGGGAGGGGATGGGACCTATGGGAATCCCCTATATTTTTTATGTACATTTATGTAATCTAAATCCTCTTTAAAAAATTAAAAATTAAAAAGGCTATCCAAAAGGTCAAAAAAAAACATATGAAAAGGTGCTCAATCTCATTAGCCATCAGACAAATGCAAATTAAAACCACAGTAAAATACCAATACCAATACTCATCAGTATGGCTATAACAACAAAAAATAATCCCAAGAATACCAATTAGTGGTGAGGATGTGGAGCAACTGGAACTCTCTTCCACTGCAATGGGAGTATTACTGGTACAGCCATTTTGGAAAACTGTTTGGCAATATCTACTAAAGTTGAACACACACACAGACACATACTCTATAGCACAGAGATTCTATTCCAAGGCATATACATATGCATACATAAGCCCACCAAAAGCCATGTACAAAAATATTCTCAAGACCACTATTCATAACATTCAAAAACGATTGGCATAAAAATTATATTTGCATGAATATATAAGTCTAGAAATAAATCTAACTCGTGGTATACAAGGGCTCTATACATCCAAACATTAGTGAGAGAAACTAATGAAGACAAATAAATGAAAGGACATACCTAGGAATAAATCTAACTACTAATGATGTCCATCAACAGTAGAATGGATAAATAAATTGTGATACATTCAAATAATGGAACAATTTAAAGCAATAGGAATTACAAATTACAACTTCACACAACACCGTGGATGAATGTCACAAATTCATGTTGAGCCAAACAAGTCAAACACAAAAGTGGAAATATAGTCTGATTCTATTATAGAAGTTCAAAACTAGGCAAAGTTAATTTATGGTGGTGGCTTTTGTAACCACTGGGAAGGGACAAGACGGGCTTCTGGAGTGCTGTAATGTACTGTGCTCTGATCTCAATTTGTGAAAATCCATTAAGCATACCGTTACGGTTTGTAGACTTTTATGTATGTATGCTATACTTCCATAAGAAAGTTTACTAATAAATAAAAGGGGGACAGATTAACTCTGCCATGTGCTGATACTTAGGACCTCAATGCCCTAAGGTCTTTGGAATATAAATAACTTTTCATTTACTCATTCATGTAGCCATTCATTCAGCAAATATGTATTCAGCACCTACAGCGATGGACAAATTAACAAAATCCTGCCCTTGTGGAGCTTCTATTTTAGTGGGAGGAGGTTGACAACGGGCTACGATAGACTACACTTGTGGGCTCCCTCGCCCTCTGGATTCTGGAGGATTTAGCCAATAGCATCGGCTGGAGACCCAGACGTTAGTATGTTAAATCCCGCTGGCTCCCTCCCTGAAGTGTTGCCATATGCAGCATGTGTTTCCAGCCTGCAGTCTCCCGCCAGGCAGCTCTCTCCATCCAGCTTCTCTCTCTCTGGATGCTGACTGATGTCTGCCCCCCTCCACTTGCCCAGGGGTTGTGTCTGCTCCCAGCTGCTGCCAGCCATGGGATCCTACCTCACCACTTGTTGTTTCCTTAAGCCCTACCCCCAATTTTGTAAATAGTCCCTTCAGGAAAAGCTCCTCAGATTACTCAGTTTGAGTGCCATCTGTTTCCTATCATCATCCTGATTGATGCAGATTAATTTCAGTCAATGAGAAAGGATAAAGCAAAACGTTGTGATAGAGAGCAACTGGTGGGAGAGTTTCCATAGTGTGGTCAGGGAATACTCAATGAGAATGAAGACATTCAAACTGGGAGCTGAATGACAAGGAGGAGCTAGTCATGAGAAGAGCCAATTACATATTTCTATGTGTCCTTTGATATCCTGATCATACTTAAACAATTCCTTTATTGCAGGACTTCTCAGAGCCTTTGATGTGCTACTGTGCCCTGTCATTCTCTAGGAAGGGCTACTATGCAGCATTTTCCAAACTACACATTTGACCCCAGAACCCTTTTCTTTAGAGCAGCACTGTCCAATAGAAATCACATGTGAACCCCCAATGAAAGGCACATGTGTAACTTTAACTTTTCCAGTAGCAACATTAAAAGAATAAAATGAAACGAGAAATTAATTTTAATAATATATTTACTCCAATACGCCCAAGATGTTATCAATTTTAACCCATAGTTAATACAAAATTACTAATGAGATCTTTTACATTCTTTTCTGAAGACAAGTGTGAAGGCTTTAAAATCTGGTGTGTTTTTAATGCTTACAGCACTTCTCAGTTCAGTCTAGCCACATTTCAAGTGCTCAGTAACCACATATTGCTGCCATATAGGACAGAGTAGCTCTAGAGCAGGGCTTAACAAGGGATCCGTGAGCTTGAATTGAAATTCAATAAAAACATTACTCTTGTGGTAATGTGTTGGTATAGGTGTGATATGTTTATTAAATAATATACAGTATAGTGTGGACTTAGTAAAGGGTCTGTGGTTTTCACCTGACTGGCAAAGGGGTCCGTGGAACAAAAAACGTTAAGAACCCCTGTTCTAGAACATAATGTGGGTCTTGTGTTCTCAAGAGTATTCTTCAGGTGCTAGGACATGATAGAGGCTGCAGAACATGTGGTAAGATGTGACACCCCCAAAAGCTTACGAGTCATGAAACATCTCCATCTGTGGAAGAATGGGTGAGGCTGTTAGTCTCAAACAAAAGATAAGACATGGAGTCAAGTCTTACTTTTCATATGGTGCTGTTCTGGGTGATCTTTTGCTGTGTAACAAATCATCCCAAAACTTCGAGGCTTAAAACAACATTTATTTGCTCGTGATTTTGCAATGTGGGCAGGGCTTATCAGGGACAGCTCGCCTCTGCTCTGAATGGCATCACTTGGGGTAGTTTGCCTGGAGCTGGAGGATTGAGTTCTACATGGCTGGCAAGTTGGTGCTGGCTGTTGACTGAGAGTTCAACTGGGGCTATCAGCTGGACCTTGATTTTTTTCCATTTGGGCCTCTCCATATGGATGCTTGGGCTGCCTCACAACATGGCGGCTGGGTTCCAGGAAGGAAAAAACAGAAGTGGCAAGTCTTGGTCAGGGTAGGCCTGGCATTAGCATAGCATCTCTTTTGCCCAGATTGAAGGGGGTGGAGACACAGGCCCCATCTTAGTACAGAGAGTGACAAAGAATTTGTGACCAACTTTAATCCATCACAGGACTTGGAGGGCTTTCACATCCATAATGTTATTTGATCCAGCAATATTTTTTTTCAGCTTCATTTTAAATTCATTTTATAGGCTTGAAATAAATATGTCAAAATCTTAACAATGATTTATGCATGTGTGGAACGCAAATGTTTGCTATAATCTCCATATACTTTTTCTATTTCCTTAGAAATTTTTAATAGTCTTTATTTTCTAGAACTTTAGATTGACAGAAAAATTGAACAGATAATTTAGAAAATTCCCATAAACATCACCATCCCCTGAACACAGTTTCCTCTATTAACATCTTATATTAGTATGATACTTTTGTTAAATTAATGAACCAATCTTGATACATTATTACTAATAAAAGTCTATAGTTGATTCAGAATTTTGAGTTTTAACCTAATGTCCTTTTTCTTTTCCAGGATCCCAACCAAGATACCACATCACATTTAGTCATCAGGCTCCTCTTGGCTGTGATGGTTTCTCAGACATTCCTCATTTTTTATGACATGGCAGTTTTGAAGAAAACTGCTTAGGTATATTGTAGAATGTCCCTCTTTTGGAATTTGTCTGGTGTTTTTCTCATGATGAGATTGGAGTTATGGGTTTGGGGGAGGAAGACCACAGAGGTAAGGTACCATGCTCATAAAATCATATCAAAGTACCTATGGAAACATGCTTTATTAGTCTTGATATTGACCTTGACCACCTGGCTGAGCTAGTGTATGTCAGGCTTCTCCTCTGTAAAGTTACTCTCTTCTTTTCCCCTTTTCATACTTCACTCTTTGGAAGGAGGTCACTCTACACATCCCATACTTAAGGAGTGGGAAGTTATGTTCTACCTCCTTTAGGGTGGAGTATCTACGTAAATAATTTGAATTCTTCTGCATGGGAGATTTGTCTCTTCTCCATTTATTAATTTATTCAATCATTTGTTTACATTAATATGGACTCATGGATATTAATTTTATACTTTGGGTTATAATCCAATACTACTTTATTTATTGTTCCAGCTCTGGCCATTGGGAGCTCTTTCAGTTACCCAGCAACACTTTAATTTGAATATTATCATCACCATAAGGAAAATAGGACAGACAGCTCATGCAGATGAGATGACAAAACCAAGATAACACAGCCCACAAGAGACAGGATTTGAAAACCTGACTTGGGAATCTCCACTAAACCACACTTAGCCCACGTTGGGTCCTTCGTGGATGCCCAGGTCAAGTCCTGGGGGTGGCTGAGGTCACCATGAAACTCCTCCAAAGAGGTCAAACGACCCCTGCTGGTTGTAGGAGGCCCTTGGGTGGGTGGCCTCTCCATATTCTGAATGCTCATTGCCAAGGAAAGGGTAATTATATGACTCCGTGAACACAAAACAGCATCTGAACACCCCTGGCTCATAATGAAGGGGTTCCAGGCTCCATAAATAGTGCTCCCTAAGTCCTCAAATCTCCCAGAAGCAAATTAAAGCTTGTCTCTGCTCTGGGCAGGAACTCGTTGCCCTGCCCCACCCCCTGGGCTCTACCAGGAGCCCATCAAGGACCCACAGACAGAGATCTGGGGACTCTTAGACAACCCCAACCTACAGAGGTGAGTGCCCAAGACTGCTCTTGTGACGCACAGCTGTTCTGGAATGTCATAAACAATCCCCACATTGGGTGCGGGTCCCAAGGAACGACTGTCCTAGCTATGGGCAGTGATTGTACAAACACTTTTCCTTTTATTCAGCAGAGAACAATCTTGAGAAATAAATTGGCTCTGGAGGGAAAAAATAAAATATATCACTCCAGAGGAGGCCCCAAAGCAAAATTCAGCATTTGAAAAAGCTTTCTGTTCTCAATCACAGTCTACCTTGTGCCAATGGATTAAATATGGGGTTGTTTTGAGGGGAGAAAGCTATTAAACCTTTATTTCCACAATGTGCTCAGAAAGTCATTCAAATTCAATGCGTGTTTCAATACCCAAGTTCCCATTTATATAGGGCAAATTCTTATGGGTTGCTGTTAAAAAGGCTTTCCTGATACAGAAAATTATGAATCTTTTTTATTTTTAAGTCAAACACCTCTCTTTCCAAGTATTTTTAAAAGAAAGCTTAACTTAAAAATGTTTTAAACATATAGGCAAGTCGAGAGACTATTAACACCTATCTTGTAACTTCTATCTAACTTGATCGAGTCTTAACATTATGCAATATTTGCTACAGATCTTTTATTTCTTTAGAGAAATAAAATATTGTAAAACGCCTTGCGGCATCCCATTCCCACCTCGCCCTCCTCTAACTAAAGCTGGTGTTTTCTGGCCATTCATCTCAGGCAACCTCTTTTGGTTTCTTCCCAGAGTTGGTCACTAGGTAAATGCCCTGGGAAGAGTGTAGAGGAAAAGATCCACAAAATGGGACTGCTGAGCATAACTTAGGAAGAGGCCGTGGGGCCTGGACGAGGGAAAGGATGAAAAGGCTAGGACCTGAGACTTGGGGGTCGGGCCTGGGGTTAGCACGAGGGACTTCCTAAAAAGACACATTTCAACTTTCATAAGACAAAATATGCTGCTTCAGATAATATTGTCTGTTTTGCCCAAACTCTCCTTTGTTTTCCTTAAGCGGCAGTGCCCGTGATGAAAATGATTCCACCTGCCATATTAGAAAAACAAACAGACACTTATGTTCTTTGTTCTTTTAAGGGACTGAGAGATAGGGGAGGGGCCTCAGAGCTGGAGAAACTGACACTAGCACAGCACTGGGAAACGTGGGTGAGGCCAGTACTGATTTGGCTGGCTACATAATACTGTATGAAGTATTATTGGACTCGTAAAAATTGTCTCATAACTTGGGACCATTTTGGCAGGCTCATGGGTTTTCAATATCTCTTTGCAAGACTTGTGCTGCTTAAATTTATGCTAAATGTATGGTCCTTCGTGGGCATCAACTGAATCAGGCAATAAAAACAAGGTGGTGGTGGTGGGGGGACTCGAAACCACACTTATTTTCTAAAAATTTCCAACCAAAATAAATTAAATTTTGTTATTAAACCCTGAATTGAACCTTAAAAAAATGGTCTTCAAAATATCATTTGCCAGACTGGTTCAAACAGGAACCACATGTCTGCGACACTGTAGAACTAGATCCGAATCCTGTCACTGAACTGAATTGCTTGAAAGTAAGGAAGAAGTTCTCAAGACCCGCTTTGTACCAGGCATTGTACTGGGTGTTTCACTTTTCATAGCTTTTGTAATCCTCACAGAGCCCTCTAAACGAGGGGTTCTTAACAAGAGGTCCGTGAGCTTGAAATGAAATTCAAAAAAACATTCTTGTGGGGACGTGTTGGTGAGGGTGTGATATATTTATTAAATAATACACAGTATAGTGTGGACTTAGTAAGGGGTCCGTGGTTTTCACCTGACAGGCAAGGGGGTCCGTGGAACATAAAAGGTTAAAACCCCCTGCCCTAAAGGATGACATTGAAACCTATTTGATATAGGAGGACATTGGAACTCAGAGAGGTTAAGCAACTTGCAGGGGGTAACACAGCCAGGAATTAGTTTATACAAGCTGGCCCTGGGTTAAACACAATGACACGTCGTCATCCCCTGTTTTCCCGTGGTGGTCTCACTTGTGTTTGTATGTCAGTTGGGAGGTTTCAGATTGCTGGGTATGGATATGTGCCTAGTTTCTCTCAGGACTTGGGGATGGATTATAAGATTCCAAAGGAAGTGAAGGAGCCCAGGAAACAATCACAATAGCCAGACTCAGGCTTCGTGTAGAACTGTAACTGTGGTTCTAGTGACCTGTCTTTTTAGAGCAGGTGACCTGGCTCCTGGCTCTGGGGACGCTTCCCCGTCTGTGTTCTCTATGGCCTCCCTTTCTCCCTGTCTCCTACTTGCTGCCCTCTGGCATCTGCCTGTCTCATGCTTCCTGCCTTACTCCTTCACGGCGACGCCATATTAATTCCTCCATTCCAACCAACGTCCTGCTCTGTGTGGGTGTTTCCCACGCAAAGGAGAACTGGGTGAGAGGCCATCCAATTCAGTGTGACCGGGCGCCCACAGGCTGTCACCTTTAGCCAAGGTACTCATCCCCGGTCCAATCATATGTGACCAGGGTAGCAAAGTCACATGACACAGAAGAAACCACTCTTCCTCAGAAAGGAGGTGCGGGTGTGGCGAGCCCTTAGGCTCTCAAGGGCTTCTCTCAGGACAGTCACCTACCAGAGTGTACCATGGGTTCCAGGAGGGCAGGGCTCATGCCTCTGTGACTTCTTTGGGCTCTACCTCAGCCCAGTGTGAGGCACTCTATAAATGCCTTCTGATTGACCCTATATATACTGAAATTCTGAGAAAAGATTCTTCGTATTAAAGTCCCTCCCTTTTGTATACTGCTGTACTCACTTTGGCATCCAGTTATAGCCACTGCCAGGTGGCAATTTAGTGGTGCCACAGCAGCCACAGCACATTCTCGGAGACACAGATTTGTGACCTCGCCCTCCCTTCTGGACAGAGGTCTGACGCTTCCCTCTCTGCATCCCGGAGTCTACCTAGTGCAATCTCTGCAGACCTAACCCTGCCGTCTAGTTCCTTCCTGCCTGCGGGCTAGCAAAATCCAAAATTCATTCAGAGGCTCTTTTTGCATTCCCTCTCAGTTGCTTGAGAGAGTAGGAGGATCCCGTTCCAGTTCAACCGTGTTCACTAAATGTTCTCTGGTGGGAAAACAAACACAACCAAACCCCAGAACTTTGGTTTGGTTCTTGGCGATATAAAAAATATTTGGATTTGGTTCGAGGTTGAGCAAACTGGTGCAGTGTGTTCCGGTTTTTTGGTTCATGGTTCAGGCCAAGTCTCGGCTCCAGACAGAAAGAATGTCCCTGGAATGCCTCTTCCAATCAGGACTCACAACAGCTGAAAGGGCTGGATGTGCAGATGGAGGCCGCCTGCTCAGCAGACACCCAAGAACTTCTCCCTGCAGCTCCAGCCTTGGGACTCCCATACCTCGGGACAAGGCTTGGCAGCACATCGGGCCCCGTTCTCCCGGTACCCTGAAAGGCCAGGCTGCCTTCTATGGCCTGGAAGCAGGATGCCATCACCCCACAGGCCAGGCTGCAGTGCAGCTGAGCATACCCCCAGCCCAGAGGAACGCAGAGAGAGGGAAGGAGCGTGGGCAGCTGGCTGCGGGTGGAGCTGCATAAACCTGCCACAATCTCCACGCCAGCACGGCCCCTGTGACCTCTCTCTCTCGTGCCAGGCAGATAACCCAAATAAATAAGTGAACCGGCTGTGCAGCAGACAACAGAGTGATGGGTCCTTTGGGAACGACCCAGAGGCATTCAGATGCAAACAACTGTGCTCTCAAGACAAAGTATGTCCGTGGCCTGCTCATCTGAGATCCCTGCAGCTGACCACACCTTGGCTTCTTGGGGCAGTCTGAGATTCAGGGCAGAGTTTCCAGGGGCGTTCAGCACTTTCCTGCCCCACTCTGGGAGCAAAGCTCCTTCCCCAGAGATGGACTGTTAAAGAAGAAGCGAGGAGGGGTGGAGAAAGGCAGGGCCACCTGGCAGTGAATCATCAATGAGGAATTATGAAAGGAAAACATATTTCCACTCTGGTCGTCCTCCCACTCTGACCCACAATCAGAGGAGTCCTTGGATGTAGGGACTAGTCATCTGGGTTTATCAGGTTTGCCCTGAATGTTGGGGCATGTCCTGGAGAGAATGTCCCAATGGGGGCTGGGGTGGGGGGGCATCTCTGGTCGTCACACAGGGAGGACTGAAAAATGCTGGCAGTGGAAATAGAATTAAAGCCCCAGAGAGAAGTTGTAGCTCAAATACCTCTACTTCCCAGGGTTGTTTTTCCTTACCTTGCCTTTTAAATAACCAACCCAGGGGGCAGCCTTATCAAAGGTTGTTCCCATGTTCCCTAAATTTACTCCAAGGCTGCCCAGGGAAAGGGCCATTTCATTCTGCCTGCCTCTGTAGATAGAAAACGCCGACTGAGAAGAGATATGATCCAGAAATATTTCCTTGTGCAGGCCGCCCTGGCAGAATTGGAATGCTAGCACATGCGATTTCAGATGGGCGTGCGTTGTATTCAACTATGCTTGCTACGTGCTGGATTCAATTATAGGTTTTTCTTACACTTATATCTTCATTAGTTCAACATTGCCAAGTGGATGGAATGTGCTGTCAGCTTAAAAAAAGAAAACAAGAAAGTGTCATATTTTTTTTTCAAGGATTCGACACTGTCCAGTTCTGTTAAAAAAAGAAAGAAAAAGAAATCTTGGCTCAAACATGCATTGCTAATGGGCACGGAATTAATTCACAAGTCCCAAAACTCTAGTTATATAAAAGTAATTACTGCAACTTAGAGTAATTCATTCAATATCCAATATTCACACAGAAGACCGTGCATGTGTGTCTATGTGTATGTATATATATGACTGTTATGTATATGTCTGTATGAATACACACACAAACATATACCAAATCAATTAATTTAGACTTTGGAATAAGAGAGAGAAAAAGAGGAGAAAAAAATGAAAGTATCAGAATACTTAAACTACCCATACACAAACTCCTAAAGAAAGTCTTGTGATAAGATCGTGATGCAAACAAACACAAAAACTGAGCCTCTGAGGGAATCTCCTCAGATAGCCTGAATCAGGGCATCACGGAGACCAGATCCCTAAAAACCTCAGCATTCCAAAGCTGGGAAGTGGGCGAGCTGGGCACAGAGGAAGCTGTGAGGAACAGTCTACGGCAACCTCCAAGGTCCATTCCACAGCCCGTGACTTTTGGCACTGGTTGGCTCCTTCCAACCCAACAGCGGAGCCCACTCCAAAGCCCCAGGGAAGCCTTAGCCTGGTCGCCAGTCCCTGAAGTTCCAGATCCTGCAGCTTTCTCTCTGTGTCCTCTTCTATAAGGTCTTCAGTAATAGTTTAAGAACCATCCTGATTGAGGTGGGCCACACCTTAACTGAAGTAGCCTCATCAAAAGGTCTTATTTACAAGGGGTCACACCCACAGGAATGGATTAAGTTGAAGAAGATGTTTTTCTGGGGCACATAGCTCCAAGCCACCATGCTGGCATAAGAGGATTCAGCAAGGGGCTGGATGGAATGTTCCAGTACAGTTCCGGAAACCACTTCAGGGAGGAAAGGGCTCCACGAGGAAGGTCTGTGGATCTGAAGGAACTTTTCTGGGAAACAGGAAGCGGCTCAGGCAACGCAGGAAGTAGGAAGGGAGTTAAAGCCAGTACTTCCCCAGCGCTGTAGAAATATAATTGACTTTACCTTGATCTGTTACATTTCGTGCTTGATTGTCTGGAGCTTTCAGTCGTCAATAAAATTACCTTTCTATCCAGGTTTGTTTCATCTGAAAATGTGATAGGCCTGCCTTACAGACCATCAATGAAGATGCTACATAGGAAAAGCCCTCGCCCACCCACCCAGTAGCAACAGGGGCCTCCACACAGGTGAGTCGCCATCCAGTCATCAACCAGGTGCATGTTCCTCTACCTGTTCTGCCTTCCACCACACAGTTCCTCATCTTCTCTCTGCAAGGATAGCACTCAATTTGTGAGGACTCTAGAGGAGGGAACAACTTGGAAGTCAGGTGGCACTGCTCGTGGCATTTTCTCGTTTGGGTTCCCAAAGAGGTAGGAGACACTGTGCTAGAGTGACCTGGTGGAGCATGCCGGCGATTCAGTGGACCCTGGTCCAGCCTGCTGTTGCAAATTCCACACGAAGCTTGGAGAGACTCCCAGCTTCTCAGGGCTATCTCTGGCCAGCTTCTATGGAACTTCTCAGTCTGGAAAGAGAGGCCTGTATGAAAAGTTCTGGCAACTCTGGGGGGTTGACACATTATGCCTTTGATTCGGGGGCCTCGATTTAAGCTCAAACCACGTAATGCTTGCCGGGTTCTGTTTGTCCCTCCTTCTTACCTTTGATTTAGTTTGTCAGAGCCAGTCTTCCAGATGTGTGTCAGGGTCTTGCTACTCAACCCATAAGAAGTGGCAGGGGTAGCAGGGATACTTCTGTTCTTCCGCCAAGAGGTTCAGCCCAAGTACACGAATATGAGAAAACTAAATGTTCTAAATACATAACTGGGAACCCGGTACACTCGCCATCAAGGTGCACTTAGTCATTTGAGAAAAAAAAAAAACAGTGTGATGTTTGGGGATGCACCATGGGCATAAAAGAATTTAAAATTGAGAACAGCTGGAGTGGAAAGGGCCTCCAGAATGTTCCGGAACTGGACTGGAGGGACCTGGAGCATGACGTCAATGACTCTCCCCAGGGTGGCGTAGGGCTTTCCACTCTCCCGGCAGAGCACTCAAACTGCCACAGGTTCCCTTTATACAAACTGACAGCAGTTATAGAGAGAAAGGCTTTATGGTCGACTTGAGAATATATAGACCAGAAGGGCTGGAGAATGAATTTCAGTTCCTTGTCCAGCTGGCTGGAAGGCAGCTGCTCACTTGGAATATAAAATGGAAGGTCCTGGCTGGGAGACTAAAGGAGAAAAATACCGGCTATTTGTCTTTCATGGGAGGGTGAAAGGATGGTCTAGAGGCATTTTTTTTTTTTTTTTCAGAGTTCTGGCCTCAGTTTTCTTCTCTGTAAAATGCTACAGGTCTTGGGCTGTGTTGTGAGGATTTAGTAAGATAATAATGAGAGTGAAAATACTGTTGAAGTGGGGAAGAGGAAGAGAGAGGGAGAGAGAGAGAAAGGGAGAACGAGATTGTCCCTGTACTGCCTGAGGCCAAGCCAACCCACAGAGGAAGGCAGAGTTGAGACAACTTTGCTCACTCAACAAATATTTACTGTTCTAAGTGCCTAGGCTACCTTAGTGAATAAAGCGGATGAAAATCTCTGCCCTCACAGAAATTATTGAAAGAACTAGTGCTGAAGCCTGATCAAACCATGCCTGAAGCTGACAAACCCTAGACATTTTAGCTACATGAGTCAAGAAATTCCAGGAACCCTTAAGTCAGTGTGGGTTGGAATTTTTGTGACTTACAAAGCAAAGAATCCTAACGGCCATCCTCTAGACGTCCTCTAGATGTGGTGGCACCTAAGCAAAACCCTGGGTCTGGTCACATATCACTCTGCCTTCAAGTTAAGGAGGAATACAGAAGACAACACACTCGTATCTCTGTCTGAAAACTCAGCCACCTCTGGGTGGCACACAGCTCTTATAAATAGCCAGAAGCAGATTCAGACTGGAAAAGGAATTTTTAAAATCTCAAAAAAAAAAAAAACAGATAAAAGGAAAGGAAAAAAGGAAGAATTCCACAGGAAATTGAAGGGGGAATTTGGGAGATAGAATGTAGCAAGCACCACTGGACCATAGCCAGAACAACTGGCCAGAACAAGCCTCCTCTTATTAAAAGCATCAGGAGCGCCTCAGCGCCCATGAGGGTTAGGACCATCACATGGTCTCTCATCCGAGAGATGTTTAATGGATGGTATTTCTGGTACTCAGAGCATCATTCATGCATTTTTTCCCCTGAAGATCACTTGGAAACATAATGCTTCGAACTGTAAGGATCTTTAAATCTTGTGTGTTTTGGGCTTTTTATTTTGTTTTTGATTTGCTTTACAAAATCAGTATTTGTTCTCTGCTGTGTAAGGTTCACACACACACACACACACACAAAAGTTGCCTTGAATTCTAATGGAATTTGCCTCCCTAACTGGGGAGCAGGGCTAAGGATTCTGGCGCAAATGTTTTCAAAAAAGATTTGTAAAAGGAATTCACACAGTCCTTCCCTTCTACTAGAAAGTAATTTAATGGCTAGTTATTGCATTTAGAATAAGCAAATATTCTGCTATTTCTTTTTTTTATTTTTTAAAGATTCTTAGATTACATAAATGATACATTAAAAATGTAGGGGATTCTCATATGCCCCAATCCCTCCCACACACACACACACACACACTTTCCCACATTAACAACATCCTTCATTAGTGTGGTACACTTGTTACAATTGATGAACACATATTGAAGCATTACTACTAACCATGGACTACAGTTTGTATTATAGTTATTTTGTAAGTTATGACAAGATATATAATGGCCTGTATCTCTCATTGCAGCATCATGCAGGACAATTCCAATGTCCCCAAAATGCCCCCATATTACACTTATTTTTCCCCTCTCCTTCCCTTCAGAACATCCAGTGGCCACTGCCTCCATATCAATATATAAAAGTTCTTCCATTGCTAGAATAGCAATAAGTCAATAGTAGAATAACAGTAAGTCTATTCTAGCCCATCGTTCATTTCCCAATCCTGAGGACTTTGGGATGGTGATGCCCACTCTGCCTCCAATTCAGAGGGGGCTTAGATCCCATGGGGCAGATGGATGGGACTATCTTGCTTGCAGTTGCAGACTCTCTCTGTCCCTTGGGATGGTCGTTGTCCATCATCATCTTCTTGTTAGTTTTCCTGGGTGAGTCCAGTGAACTGGAGAGTAGGTGCTGTAACTCCATTGAGATTCAGAGACCAAATGGCACATGGACAGCCCAAAGATTTAAGTCTCTTGGACATTAACCTATCAACTCTAGTACTAACTATAGGTTCAAATAGAAGGGGCAGAAGAACCATGTGTAGGGAAACCACAACTGAGTCCAACTCTGTCACACTGGGGAGCATAAATTCCAAACTAGGGCTCACTGACAGGGCATCAAACTCCTGAGCTTTCAGGCCTGCCTAGTGTCTGGATGTCTCCAGAGCCCTCAGGAGCCCTGCTATTTGAGGCACTATTCACTGTGGCAGTCAATGAGATCTTGCTGAGACGTACATAAGTGTAACCTCTAGAATGACCTCCCGACTCACTTTGAAGTCTCTTAGTCATATAAACTCATTTGTCTTTACCCTTTCCCCCTTTCGGTCAAGGTCTTTTTCCAATTATATTCTGCTATTTCCACACACACCCCCATCTGCTGTTAATAGCATCCCATTTTCCTTGGGGAGCCAAACTTCCTCCACTTTCAGTCCTCGTAGTTTAGTTAGGGTTGACCCCATGCCACAGCTTCAGGGATAGACATGGGACCCAGACCCAGCCAATCAGGGCACCACACCCTCCTGACCACATGGTCATTGGTTGAGGAATGGTCACATGGCCCAAACCAAGCCAATGGGAGTCAGTCCAATGATTTCTGTTGCAAATATTGGGAAAGATGGTCTTCCCATCTGGTGCCTCATAAAAGGAGGACTAGCAGAGAATGCAAACAATGGGGGGAGGGGGGGAATAAATAAATAAAAATAAATAAATCTTAAAAACAAAAAGAGAATGTGCAGAAAGAGTTAGGTTCTGGTGCTTGCTCTGTCTCTTCAAACTGCATTTTTTGCCTTTTAGTATGCCTTGGATTTTTTTTTTTTTTTTTTTTTCTTCTTTTCCTTTTTTTTTTTTTTGAAAAGCTGGGCATGATGTACCCGGTAAAAGGAACTGAGGTAAATGAACCTTGGGTGTGAGGTTTTATGTTTATCTGGCTAGGAATTATACTGTGTTTACTGTTTGCTGTAGCTATAGGTGGCAGAGGCTAAAATTTCCCCTGGGGGCTTTGTTTTGGGTTCCCCAGGTTATGGCTGAGCTTTGCAGATCGTTTCCTTGTAACCCTGTTATTATACAGGAGCCCTACTGATGTCGTGATAAGGTGTGCAGGGAAGGAATTTAGTCTCAGTCTTTTGGTGAGTCTGTGCTCCTGGACTGTGACTTTCACAGATGCTTCTCAGCTTCCCACCCCATCCCACCCCCAACCCCAAACTTGTGTGAGATGGAATGGCTACCAGGGGCTGGAATATGATATTTCCCTTTCCTCATATAGTTTATGCTCTGGTAAAACCCAAGGTGGTTAAGGCTTCCATCAAAAGCTCTGGGTAGATTTCAAAGTGGTTACTCTTCCCTTCTCCCTGCTGGAAGTTCTAGGGGATTTTCTCCAGTCCTCACTGTGAGAACCTGGCTGGGCTGTTGGAAATAAAACACATGAAGCCCCCCAAAACGGGGGTCCCTGAGTCTTGAACTCTCAAGCTTAAAAGCCCCCAGCAATTCATCAATTACAGTTCAAACACTCTGTTTATGTCCCTGGGCTTCTTCAGATAAGTTGTTTTCTTTACCTGTCTTTCTCCTGTTTTAGGGGCAGTGGATTGTCCAGTGACTTCAATTTTCTGAGGAGTTTAAGAGTCATTGTTTTTCAGTTTGCTCATTATTTTTCTTGCTGTTGGGATGGAAGAGACAACTTCCAAGCCCCTTGCATGCCAGACCAGAAACCAGAAATCCCCGCAGGAGGAGTCAGAATCAGAGGAGAAGGCAATGTGATGATGGAAGCAGAGATTGGGGTGATGGCTTTGAAGAAGGAAGGGGCCACCAACCAAGGAACGCAGGTGGCCACTAAAAGCTGGAAAAGGCCCCCAGAGCCTCCAGAAGAAACCAACCCTGGCCGACACCTTGACTTTAGCCCAGTGAAATTGATTCCAGACTTCTGACCTTCAGAACTGTAATACAATCAATGTGTGTTGTTGGAAGCCACTGAGTTTCACGTAATTTGTTATAGCAGCCAGGAAGCTAATACAGGCCGCATGCATCAAGATGCCAGCAGAAAACCCCTGCCCTCAGCCCAAGCTGGGCTCTGGTTCTTACCATAGGGAGCAGGCTACAAACTCCCATGGCACCCTGGCCCTGAGCCTTCCCTGTTGGGACCCATCTGCTCAGACCTTCTCATCAGAGCCAGCTGGACCCTCTGAGGTACCCAAAGATACTCCACCAGTTATTGACTCAGTGATAACCAGATGGGATGTGGCCAGAATCTTCTGCAGGCCCTTCCCCATCAGAAGCACTATGTACAAGAAAGGACAGCTGGCACTTAAGGGGAGATGCACATTGAAGACACATTGACTGAGTGAAGGAAAATAAGGTGTACTAGTTTCCTGTGGCCACTGTATCAAATAACCACAAACTTAGTGGCTTAAAACAATAGAAATTGGGCGTGGATGTGGCTCAAGCCATTGAGCACCTGCTTCCCACATGGAAGGTCCCGGGTTTGGTCCTGGTGCCTCCTGAAAACAACAACAAAAAACAAGCAAACAAACGAAGAAACCAACTCAGGGGTACCGATGTGGCTCAGTGGTTGAGCGCCAGCTTCCCACATACAAGGTCCTAAGTTCAATCCCCAGCCCCAGTACCTTAAAAAAAAAAAAAGCATGGAAATTTATTCTCCTGCAGTTTTGGAGTTTGATTCCTTCCAGAGGCTCTGAAGGGAAAATCCGTGTCCTGGCCTTTTGCAGCTTCTAGAGGCTGCCCACATTCTTTGGCTGGTGACCCCTTCCTTGCATTTCTCCAACCTCTTTCTTTCAACATCACACCTCCTTCTACTCACTCTGATTTCCTGCCTTCCTTGCATAAGGACCCTTGTGTTTATATAGGACCTGCCTGGGTAATCCAGGTAATCTCCTGTGATGGACTGAGATGGGTACCCCAGTATGGAAATGTTCTGGTCTTGGACCACCTTCTCGAGGGTGTGGACCCATTGTAAATGAGACCTCTTCAAGATGCTGCTTGGGTTAAGGTGTGGCCCAACTGAACCAGGCTGGGCTTTAATCCGAATTACTGGAATCTTTTACAAGCAGAGAGAAAATCATACAGAAAAGCCACAAGGAGAAGCCAGAAGCTGAAAGTCAATGGAACCCGGGGGAGAAAGGAGAAGACACCATCATGTGCACTGCCATGGGGCAGAAAAGCCAGGGAATCCCAAAGTTTGCCAATCAGCCAGAAGATACTGACCCTGAGAGGAAGCCAGCCTTCTAGCCTCTGAAACCGTGAGCTCATAAATCCCTGCTGTTAAGCCAACCTAGTGTATGGTATTTGTTTTAGCAACTAGGAAACCAAAGCATCTCCCCGTCTCAAGATCCTTAATTTAATCACATTGGCAAAATCTCTTCTGCCGTGTAAGGTACCATATGCACAGGTTCCAGGGAGTAGGGCATGCACATCTACGGGTGGGGGACGATATTCAGCCTCCCACACTCCCCAACACCTCCACCATTTCTCGACCCTTCTCTGCCCTGCTCTATGCTCTGGAATGTCAACCTCTGACTGTCTCACCTGCCCCTTGCCCTGTGGCTCACAGATGGGTTTGACCAATGGGAGGTCCAATTCTGCTCCCCACCTGCCTTGCTGCAATGCTGGAAGCACCTCTGTGCCCACAGCTTCTGGAAGGCATATCCCCCTTCCACGTCCCTGGCTCTCACTGGGCTCCAGTAACACCCTTCCCTTTTCTTGCCCCTTTCAGGTGTAGGGGTGGTCACGGCTCCCAACACTTGCTGATCCTGGGGTGCCTCACCATTCCTTATTCATTGCCTTCCTCCTGCCCACACTTATGATTCAACTCTCCTCTGTGCCCACCATCCATATCTTGCTGAGCCCCGGCTGATGTAGATGGTTAAATGCAAACCCAATGTTTCTGATTAGAAGGACTTTATTCCAAAGGAGCCTGGGAGTCAGAGTGAGTGTGAGGGCAAGGTCATGCAGGGGCTTACCAGGGGAGCATGGGGTGATAACATGTCTTCCCAGCAGCCAGCCAGGGCATTCATCAGAGAGAAACTTGGCTCAAATGAAATCACATTTGCTTGACAGACAATGGTGCCCACAGGACCAACGGCAGTGACTGGGATGTAGCCAGAGCAATAGACAGTACCCAGAGAGCTAACGAACACATTCAAAAGGAGATAGGACCCAAAAGGAGCCCAGAAGTAGAGGACTTATTAAAATATGGGGTGTCTCATCAAAAGGGAGCACAGGCTTCGGAATCAGATGTGTCTGCATTCAATACTTCCTAGCTATGTGACCTTAAGAACATCTCGTCCCCTGAGCCTTAGTTTCCTCATCTGTAAATATGGTTATTGTGATAATTAAGCTAAATGAGATGATGCATGAAAAAAAGCATAGAGCATAGCACTTGGCCCATGGAAGTGTTCAACAGCAAATGTTTATTGTTGCAACTACAGTTTGGGTTCCTCTAAAAGAAGAGTTTGCATTCACTGGGCCTCAGCAATTGCACTGGATTTAAAGGTGCCTGGGGTCACTGGGGTGGGCAGGGTCTCCAAATGCAGCTTAGAGAAAAACTGGGAGGAGAAAAGGAAGGGAAGGGGACAGTATTGCGAATGCAGCATCCTTTTAAAAAGAAGGAGCATTTGGAAGATGACATTTCTAAACTGCCCTGATTGACTGTTATATGCAGGAATAAGTTAGAGAGGGAGCACTCAGTTAATGATGGTAGCTACAAAAATTAACTAACTTTAAGACTGTGCCAGAGACGTTAAATATGAAAACATTCTTAAATTGACATACCACCACCCCTTAGAGGCTGTACATTATAAAATACAGCACCTGCTTTTCATTTTGATGACCAGATTAAGACCCCTGATCTGGGATTTACCATATTAATTTGCTGGTTCTTCAACTTAAATTCAAATTCAATTTCTCATTATTGAATTGCCAGCCAAATCAAAAATTTCTAAACCTCTATCTTAAGGAAATAAAGAGACATTTCGCCAAAGAGGACATTCAAAAAGACACATGAAAAGATGTCCAACATCATTAGTCACTAGGGAAATGCAAAGAAGTAAAATCACAAGATATCACTACACACCTACTAGAAGAGCTAAAATAAAAAGAAGTGACGATATCAAACTCTGGTGAGGATGCAGAGCAAATGGATCTCTCATGCATCGCTCATTGTAAAATGATACAGCCACTCTGGAAACTAGTTTGGCAGTTTCTTTAAACACTAAACACATACTTAGATACAGCCAAGCAATTGTACTCCCAGGCATTTATCCCAGAGAAATGAGCATTTAGGCCCATTGCAAAAACTTGTACAGGAATGTTTATAGCAGCCTGATTTGTAAAAGCTCAAAACAGCAAACAATCACAATGCCCTAGAGAGATGAATGGGTAAACAAACTGTGGTCCAGCCATACCATGGAATACTACTCAGCAATTAAAAGGAACAAGCTATTAATATAGACAAAAACGTGGATGACCTCAGAGGCATTACAATGACTGAAAGAAGCCAATCTCCAAAGGTCATATACCATATGGTTTCATTTATATAATATCGAAATAATAAAATTATAGTGACGGAAAACAGGTTAGTAGTTGCCAGGAGTTAGGAACAGAGCTGTGTGCTACTCTGACAGTGTACCACAAGAAAGATCTTTGTGGTGATGGAACAGTTCTCTATCTTGATTGTGGTGGTAGGTATGGGAAGCTACACATGCGAAAAATGAGGCAGAACTGTCCCCACACATGGCATCAATGCTAAATTTCTGGTTGTGAT
>JAQZBX010041248.1:0-22413 GCA_029593785.1 Cabassous unicinctus
TGAATTTCTGTAGGATCGAGTATTCTGAGTATTGCATGTATGTGTGAATTAACTTGAAATAATAACACCAAAGTACAATTCAAAAATGTAAATTTTCACTATAGTGTATCAAATTATCTAATTTGTAATTAAATTATTCAAATTCAATACATTTTGAATGATTCATAAACACTTGAAGTTTTGTCCCTAGAATATTTATTTTTTCAGGTAATTTTATTGCCACTGTAAAACCACCAGATTCTTCCAAATATTATGTGAAAGAAAATGTTCAGATTCAATCCAATATGTAGGGATTCATTAAGATTTTTCTTCACACAGATATATTCTCTGTTTATATGACTGCCATGCAAATATATGATTTCTAATAAAATCCTTTTTTCACAATTCACATAGGTAAAAGAAAGTGCAGTACATAGAATGTATTTGTTTGCCCTGAATTATCCAGTTTATCCCTGACATGTAAGAATATTCATTTGCACTAGGCACTGATAAGAATTAAAACACTCCTTACAATTCTACACACTTGATGAATGACAATTTTTCCACAGTCTAGCATCTGACACTGTGTATTTCAAGCCTTGCATCTTCTTACTGTCTTCATACTTCCAGATGTCAGGTGCATAGGCTATATTCACCTACACCTTTATGTCACAATTCCATGTGAGTTGGCATAGTGGGTGATAGAGAATCCCTGAAATATTTTCCTACACCAAGATGGCCAGCAATTACTAAATATAAGCAGAAGTGATTGCAAACAACTCAATTGTATCTCCACTCAACTTGCCTTTGGGTGGATTCCCAAAATCCCAATGATTATTGTACCTAAGGTAATAAGTATGAAAGGGAAATGTCAAATGGAAAGAGACACTGGTTTCAAACAATTGCCTTAAAATACTTTACTTTTGCAAATTTTATATAAACATATAGTCATGTGAATACATTAATAAGAACTTTTTCAAGTAGAGTGGTAAAATAGTCCATGAAAGCAAATTCACAGCAAATTCACATTGACTTGATGTTTGATTATAAATTTGACAAGTCACTTTGGTGGAATGGTGAGAGTAAAAGCCTAATTGAAATGGATTTAAGATAGAATAGGAGGAAGAATTTGACTCTCTTAGAGGAGTAAGACATTGAAAACAGAATGTGAGATATAATAGCCAAAGGGGTGCTGATGCAAAGTACCAGAAATCTTTTGGTTTTTATAAAATATTGGGAGTAAAAGCTTACAGTTACAAGGCCCTAAAGAATTCAACTCAAGGTACCATAAGAGGTACTTTCTCACCAAAGTCTGTTGCCACATTTTGAACCAAGATGGTTGCCGATCTCTGTGAGTGTTCAGCCTTCCTCTCTCTCAGCTACTGGCTGGCATAGGGCTTGTTTCTTTCCATCATCTCTCCCAGGATCAAAGTTCTCTCCTTTTCTTCTGCTGTCTATGGAGCTCTCTTCCTGTGTCTTTTTCTGTGGTTCTTCTTGAGTGAGTGTCTGTTTCTATCAGCCCTGAGTCATGCCCTACTGAAGTGGTCAAATCAAAGCCCTAAACTTAACATAATTTAATCAAAGACATCTCAGCTGAACCTAATACAATCAAAGGGTATCATACCCAGAGGAACAGACCAGTTTACAAACATAATCCTTCTTTTTTTGGAAATCATAAATAATATCAAACTGCTGCATGGCATATGAGAGTTACCTATGAGGTAGGGTTTTTTTTTTTTTCTTTTTGGTAACTGACAATTCTGAGTGGAAATATTAAGTTAGAAGATCACTTTAAAGATAAATAAAAATACAGTATTGGCAAGGTTAATTGAAAAGTAATCCACATTCATTCCATAAATATTCATTAGTACCTGTCAAAATAACAGGCATTGTGTTAGAAATTTGATATAATGGTGAATACGAAGTTTATCCTCCTGAACTTACGTTCTAGTGGTTGAGATACACATGAATCAAGTAAACAAGTACACAAATTATTAGGATATATAATATGTTATGTTAAGGAAATAAGCAGTATGTTAGCATAAGCAGAATAATTAGTAGTTGTAATGGATATTACATTAAGTTAATGATTGAGATATTAGAGAAGGCCTTTCTCAGGAGATGACATTTAAGTCTATTATGAAAGATGAAAAAGGGCTACCAAGGGGACATATTTATAGAAGAAAGTAGAAGTGCAAAAACTTCAAGGAAAAAAGCATGGTTTGCATCGTGAGAAAGAAATAGAAAGCAAGAATAGTGTAATCAGAAAATTAATAGTCATACCAGGCTATACCCTCTCCTCAGTCTCCATATCATCAAGTCCAATCATTGCTGTCCAAAATGGTAGTTAATAGCCACATGTGACCAATAAAATTAAAATTAATTAAAATCAAATAAAACTAAAAATCAAATTCCTCTATCATACTAGTCTAATTTGAAATTCTCAACAGCCATATATGTCTAATGGTTACTGTAATGGACAATGCATGTAAGGAACCTTCCATCACCCCAGAAAATTCTCCTGGGGAGTGCTGTATATATTTCCAAATAGTGGAGTTTTATTTTTTTCTGAGATATACTCAATTAAATTACATTTACAGGATGAAAAAGACACTCACACTCACCATTCAATGAAATTTTACTTTCTGCCAAGAAAAAAAAAAAAAGATGAAATTTAAAAATACTATCACTAGAGAGTGATGAGGTCTTTTTGTCTATTTCTCCTTGATTAATTGCACATATTGGAACTAATGGAAGATAAAATATTTCCTGTTCATTGAATATTGCTTCAGACTTCAGCATAGAGAGGTATCTGCCAGTGGTGCTGCTCAGATGAGATTGTACAAGTATGAATGACCTCTCATTTCCATCACAGACTAGGCAAAAAATGGGGTCAGTGTAAGAGGATATTAATGAATACCTGTGAAGTGTCCTACATATGCCCTTTCCTCGCACACACACACATACACACACACATAAATTAGATGGGTAATGGATTGCTTGAACTTTTGAGAAAGGAATAGAGTTTAATCCAACAGAAATAGCATCTGATTCATTGTTTAATTTTTTAAGCTAGAGAATAAAAGAGCAAAAGGAAAACATTTTAATAGGTCTTAGTTTTTAGATGTTGTGTGATTCCTATCTCATTGTTTAGTACGGTACCACAATAAACCCTAGCTTAGAGAGGGAACTCATTCCTGGTTTAGGAAATGCTGTTGTTTTTTCTTTCATTTCTATTCATTCTCTTGCCTTCAGTGAGGGTTTCTTCATCTCCTATCTTGGCAATTTGATTCAGGATTTGAAAATTGTCAATTTTACCAGCTTCCACTGCCTTTTTTTTTTTTTTTCTGTTTTCTTTTGTTTTTAATTCTCAAGACATATAAAAGAGTAAGAAATGGTAGCAAACTGGTAATATTAATCAATACTCAATGAACCATGGATTTTAGTGCACAGCTTAAAACCTACTAGTAGTACCAGTAATTCATGACATTAAGGGAGCAAATACACTAAAGCAAATCAAGAACATAAGAACAAAATCTAAAGCATTCACAGGTAATATTTGTCAGTCATTTCCACTTCTTTCTTTTTTTTTTGTCATCATAAGAAGCAGTAATATATTTCATTTGTACAAAATTATGCTTAAATGTCTTCTTAGTATGTTCTTTTTCTTTTTTTAAAAGATACTTAGGTTACATAAATGTTACACAAAAAATTATAGGGATTCCCATATGCCCCACATCCCCCCACACACACAACCTCCCACATAAACATCTTTCATTAGTGTTGCACATCACCTGCAATGGATATACACATCCTGGGGCTTTGCCACTAAGCATAGACCATAGTTCACATTGTAGACCACACTCTCTCTGCATGTTATATGCTGATGTAAAATGGCCTATATCTGTCACTGCAATGTCACTCACGATAATTCCCAAGTCCCGAAAAAGCCCCTGTATTACAATTGCTTTTCCTTCTCCCTGCCCCCAAAGTGTCCAGTGGCCACTGGCTCCACATTAATGTTGAAATTTCTTCCATTACTTGAATCACAATATGTTTATAACAATACCAGTAAGTCCACTCTAGTTCATAGCTCTCCCCCCAATCCTGAGGAGTCTAGGATGGTTATGTCCACTCCACCTCCTAGTGAGAGGGGGCTTATATCCCATGGATAAGATGGATGGGATTATCCTGCCTGCAGCTGCAGACTGTCTCCATTCCCTGGGATGGCCGTTGTCCATCATCATCTTCCCGCCAGGTGTTCTGGGTGAGTCCATTGAGCTGTAGTGTAGGAGTTACAGCTGCACTGAGATTCCGGACCCAGCTGGCACATGGGCAGGCCCAACACTCCAGTCTCTGGAAGTACACCTACAAGCTCCAGCACCACATATAGGTTTGAATAGGAGGGACTGATGGACCGTGTACAGGGAGGACATATTTGAGTCCAATTCTGTCACTCTCAGGAGCACAGATTCCAAAGTAGGGTCCACTGATAAGGTGCAAAATTCCGGAGCTATCTGCCCTGATATAGGAACTGGGTGTATCCAGAGCCCCCAGGAGCCCCTCTATTTGGGATGATACCTACATTGGAAGCCTATGAGGTCCTACTGAGATGTGCATAAGCGTTACCTCTGAGATGACCTCCCGACTCACTTTGAAGTCTCTTAGCCATATGAACTCATTTGTCTTTACCTTTCCCCCCCTTTTATTCAAGGTATTTTTTCAGTCATATTGCCAGTTGGCACTTGGTAGTCATCCCTCGTTGCCAGGGAGGCCCATCTCTGGGAGTTATGACCCATGCTGGGAGGAAGGCAATGCATTCATATGTTGAATTTGTCTTAGAGAGAGACCACATTTGAGCAACAAGGAGGCTCTCAGGAGGCAACTCTTAGGCACCCCATAACAATATGCTAAGTTTCAGTTTCAAGAGCAAAGCCTCCTAAGGCTAGTCATCAATAACAAAAGCCCATTAGCTTTCACTGCCTTTTGAATATATCATTATCACAATGTTATCATTTGTATAACTTTCATCACTTATAATTACCACCAATAATTATCATATTTCCAGCTTGTATTTTTTAATTCTTCCTAACTGGGTATTTTTTCCTTTATTTACCCACATCTAGTCAATGTTTTTTTATACTTTTATTTGCCTTACCTTCTGCTTCTCAGCCTCTGCTTCTAATGCTGCCTTGACACCCTTTGTCTGCTGAGGGAAATCCTCTCCAATCTTCAGATTCCTGCTCAAGCCTGGTGTCTTCTGTGAAGTCTTTCCTGCAAGCAGGAACCACCACAGTTGAAGCAGGAAGATCATGGTCTCCTTTGTGGTGCTAAGGAATTTTTGAAAAATATAAAAACAAAACATTTTCATGGAACTCATTGCACAGTACTATAGTGCTTATTACGTTTCTATTTTCCATGAAATACTGTGAACATCAAAAGATTAGAAACATTGTAATTTGAGGTTATTCAAGTTTTTGCAAAACATGTAATGCTTCTTGAATGTTTGGATGTGTAAACTTGGGCTTTGGGAATAGCATGAAGGTGAAGGTTTTAGAAAAATCATCTGGAAAGCAAAAGAAAAATCTGAATATTAGCCATATAACCAAATGAAAAATAACATACATAAATAACATGTAATTGTGGCAAATTTTTATATCTGAATAGTGATTTTTCTTTAATTTTGTGTCATGTATTTGTCATATAATTATTTGCTAAATAAAATATTCAAATGGTTAAATTGTTCCAATTTTTCTCCAGATGGAAAAAGTTATTTTATATTCATTAATACTGAAAATAGAAACTATATTATGAATGTGTATAGCATGATTTTTCTTTGGGTAACACATTTTTAATTGTGTCACATTTATTTAAAATGTGCCCTGTGATTTTGAATTAACATAATAAGTGTTAAATATATGTATTATATTCATTATATATGCACAACATGCATTGAATACTATTACCTTTTTTGAACACAACATTTAAAAGTCAATATTCTGACAGTTGTAAAAATAGTTCTTATCTCTAAAACCAAACTATGTGCCGATAATCAAAAGTTTAGAAACATTAATGTTCTTTCACTGTCAATAGTGCAAATTATCAATATAATAAAAATGAAGTAAAATAATCACAAATTATTTGATTAAAGCACTGAACTATATAAAAATGACAAATTGTGTATTAACTATGTTATATTTTGAGCACATCTATTTAAATGTCTAAAAATTATACTAATAATATATATTTTAAGATCAGCCTTTTCTTAAGGGCTACTCTTTCAAATCAATTTTCAATTTTTATCAACGATTCTTTATGATATTCGTTGGTAAGGAGCCTAAAATTTTGTGTAGAACACTGGAAGAGATACCAGAAATAGAAATCAAAATAAATTGATTAGGATTCAGAAAAGATGGTCTTCAAAAACAGATAATAAAAATGCCAGATCACCAATTTCCTCTTCTTCCTCTTCCTTCTCTTTCTATCTCTCATTTCTATTTCTGTCTCTTTTCAAAGAGAATAAAATTTCCTTAAGAACAGTATTTCATCCTTCCTTTTATACCCTGCATTTCGCCTAGTATGTGGTTAAATGTTGATGCTCTAATAGTATTTTATGTCCTCTGCTATTGATTAATCTTGGAACAATTGGTAAATGTAAACTTAACAAATTAGGATGCCTTAGAATGTAGATAGAAGACCCACATTTTTCACTTTCAAAAATCTTGTCCTGTACTTTACCTTAGATATCTGCTAATCTGGTTTTATCCCACAAGCTTGTTCTAAGCAATAATTATACCAATACCAAAACCCAATAGCAAGTATTCCATTCCCTGACCACTAGCTTTTATCCTTTAACTTTGCTTCTTCAATTTTTCCCATTGGTAACTTTTTTCAGCCCCACCAGGATCTCCAATTCAATTGACACTTTTTATATTCTGTAAAATATCACCCCCATTCTCCCTTCCCTACTAGTAACACCATGACCCATCCATCATTATAATTCATCTATTATATACATATATTGTCAACTCCCTTGCCTGACTCTCTTCTCTGAATTTATCCCAACTACAAGGTGCCTCACACCTCGTCTCTCTTTAATCCTTTCTCCACCTTCCTCTGTACTTATTACATTTTCACCAAGAAAATAGAATCAGATGATTTCCATTTCCCTCCAAAACTATATCCACTTCCAGTTGCACCTCATTTTCAGGTTCCTCTTGTTTCAATAGTTCTTATATAAGAAATTCCCTTCTCTTATACACTGTGTTTCTATCCAAAGTCTCCCATATGGAAATTATTCCCATTCTTCACTGTACAATCAGTGTTCATCTCTACTGGGGCTTTCTCAGTAGAATAAAAACATGCTGCAAAAACTCTATTAAGAAGAAATCTACAAAACAAAGATTTCCTTGATTATCTTATAGGAAAATACTCAGAATCATCATCCCTATACTAGCAGACCCACTTCATTCTTTACACCAATTTTAAAATGTCTTATGCTCTCATACCATGATGGAAAATGCTTCTACTGAGTTTACTCTCACCCAAATTGTCAATCCAAATGATCTTGACATTCATCTTTATTGATGTCTGAGCAACAATTTATCCCTCCTTCCTACTTGAACCACTTTCTTCATGTGGTATCTGGGAAAACACAGTTTGCTGATTGCTATTTTCCTACCTAACTGATGAGCTCTTCTCAGTCTCCTTTAACAGATAATCTTCCTCCTTCCTACTTCTAGTTCTGGAACACTTCTATTCCTTCCATTATGTCTTCTTTCATTCACTAGGTAAATTGTAAAAGAAGATAAATGGCTTTGGATTCCGTTTATAACTTGATTACTCCCAGGTTTTGTTTTTTTTTGTTTGTTTGTTTTTAAATCTCCAGTCCAAGTCTCTACCCAAAATCCAGACATGAATATCCAAATGTTGCTTGATATTTTCACAGGTATGTATAGTAGGTGTCTCATGCCATAGCATATTCAAAACTGAACTTTTGATCTTTCTCCCTACAAACCGTTCCATTTTCAATATTCTCAGCTCAGCTCACATCATTCAATGACTCATATACCACACAACAGGCCATTTTCTCAGTTACTCACGAGGCCTGTAAACTTGGAATTAAACTTGAATACACTTTTCTGGCTTAACCTCCATATCCAAGCTGTAAAGAAAGAATATATCTAGATTCTAACCTTTTCTTAAAATAATTAATTATTTTTATTTTTAAAGAAGCTTTAGATTACACAAATGTTACATAAAAAATATAAGGGATTCCTATATGCCCCATTCCCTCCCCCTCCCGCACTTTCCTACATTAACAACATACTTCTCCTTCTGTGATTACTACCCTAGTCCAAACCACCCTCAATTCTTATATAGATTACTGGTATAGTCCTATATAATCTATTTGTTTCCTTGCCTCTTGCTCCTACCATTTTTACAGAAATTCCTGCTTGAAACAATATCAGATAATGCCAATAGTCTTAACAAAACAACTCATTGGAATCAGCTTCAAGTTCAAAAGTCATTTTTTTAAAATTCAGTTCTAAGTAAATAGGAACCCCTCTGGTAAAATTCATTCAGTATGGTGTAACCATAAGCACAGCTACTTCCAATAGAAGGGCCCACCAAGTCTGGCACCACAAAGAAGAAACACGTCTCTCAGTGAGAAGGTGATTTATTGTGAGTGCACAAAAAAAGAAATGGGGGATCTTCCCAAAACCAGTTCAAAGTGAGAATGGGAGCTAGGGTTTTTAAAGGCAAGAGAAAGGGAAAGTGAGTACGTGCAATTTCTCTGTCCTGCATTGTCTCAAGCACATTAAACCTGTCCTTGGTTTCAGTGTCTAATTAACCACAGTTTAGCAAGGTCTTCATGACTCCTTTCTCAGCCAGCTGCTTAAAGATATCAAATGTTGTTGGTTTTCTTTGTCTCTGAGGAAAGTTACCTATTTACTGGGTCATAAGGTGCTCCTGACAGCATTCTGTCTGGTTTTGCTTTGAGATGCTATCTTATTCCTATAAGAAAAACTGAGACGGTATGGTTAATATCCTTCAGGGAACTAAGTGCAAAGAGTAAACTTCTAAAATTAGATTAATAGAAAACCAGCTCAATTAGTATATTAGAATTTTCAAAGCTGCTTAAATGAAGAAATTTTAATAAGTATATTTTCTAGCTATTACTAGTCCTTCCTATTTTGAAGACCCAGGAGCTAAAGAGACAAGTTTTCTCCCACCCTTTCCCCACCCCAAAAACTCAACATTCAATAGTGTTTTAGGAACAGGGCAACTATTTTAGACACTGTCATTCAAAATCAGGGAAATGAGAAGCACACAGCAATGTCCATAGCACTTCTGAAATCAAGATGGTCACATGTTGCCAATGAATTGAGTAGGGCTTAGTCCTACTTTTTTATGACACTTATCTGTGGATACTGGCTCTATCATCTGTGCTCTTGGTTCCATCTTCTCAGTGATCCTTTCTTTTCCACAAGAATGTTTAATTTTCAACTAGTAGTTTTTTCACCATGCTATCTGCAAAATATTGGGGATACAAAGCATCTTTTCATTTTGTATTATTTCTATCGCTTTATAGTACCAATTGGAGGTGCTTCCTCCAAGAAAATTATCCTTAAAATATATGGGTTTTCTATGAATTTTACTGAAGGGCATTCATTAAGACAAAAAGCCACAATCAAAAATACCTTTTAGACCAACGGTTCTTGCCTCATGCTCTAAGTGAGGGTGCCACAGGACAACAGTTTTAAGATTTTTGGAATCCCTCTTGTTTAGGAGAGAGAATCTTGAAGGCAATGCTTTTAAGATCCACTATAGAAGTTTTGTCTATTTGAAAAGGTTTAGGAGTTTCTGGCTTAGATCTTTCTGAATTTTCAACAAAAGATCTTACCATACCACTCTGGTTATTATCTTTGCCCTGAGGTCTTTGCTTATATTGTGAACACTTAGTTGACTGAAAAGATTATTCAGGCTCTTTTACAATTTTCTCCATATTCCTCTGGAATGCTCAATAATTTATTCTTCAGTATCTCTTTCTTTGTGAATCTCAGAGAATTCATGTTCTTGTAGTTAATCCATTCCTGTGGGGGGAGGGCTTTGATTTGGTTGGATTCAAGGGGTGGGGGCACTTTATTGGATTGCTTCAGTGAGGCATGACCCAGGGTAGATTTGTCCCCCTTGCTTGGAACCCTTATAAACAGAGGACTGAAAGCACAGACATACACAAGAAAAACAACCTCAAGAGACAGAAGGAGATGTCTCAGAAACCAAAGGTTGGGATGAGCAGAGCATAGAGGCAGGAAAAGAGTCCCCCAAGAACCCAGGGCCATGGAGAAGCTCAAAGCTAAAAGAGGCCCAGAAGAGAGGGGGCAAATGAGTCGGCAACCATTATGTCCTGCCATATACTTGACTGCCCACAGCTATGCTCCAAGAGATAGCAACTTTAGATGAAGCCACCATGTGCCTGATTGCCCACAGCCAACCTTTGGTGAGACAACATCTCAGATGATGCCTTGATTTGGAAATTTTCACAGCCTTTGGACTGTAAGATTTTACCACAATTCCCATTGTAAAAGCCAACCCATTTCTGGTAGTCTTCACTAGAAGCCGTTAACAAACTAAGACATACCCTTTGCCTATAATTGATTTAGCTTTAAACATGAAATGCTATTCCTGCCAATGAAATATAAATGGCAATCTGCCAGAAAGGTACTGTGGCAGTTTGAGATTATTTTATGAATCCCCAAAAGAGAAAGATTATATTTCTAAATTAAAATATAGTTTTAGTGTGATAACTATATAGTTATAGTGTGATACCCTTTTGCATTATATTCAGCTGAGGGGCCTTGATTAGATTACTTGGTAAGCTTGAAGTAGGGTTTTGGATTGGACTGCCTCAGTGAGGCATGACTCAGGTTGAGTCTCTGCCCCATTGCTGGGTCTGATATAAAGGGACTCGCATGGACAGAGACAAAGGAAGAATAGGACCTGCATATTTGATTCTGCAGTGAGAGAGACAGGATTGCGTATGAAGCAAGAAGCAGTTCAAGAGGAGACCAGCCCTGCTATATGCCTGATAGCTTAGAGCTGACCTTCTGAAAAAGCAGAGCAACTGAGACTGATACAGAGAAGCCAATAAGAGACAAGCCCTATGCCAGCTGAAATTGAGAAGAAATCAGAGCAACTAACTTGAGAGAAGAAGTCTGGAAAGGAAGGCTGAAATCTGGGCAGAGACTGTTGACCATCTTGCTTCACACTTGGCAACATGCCAGGATCAACAGTAGTTGATTTTGATGAGAAAACATCTCTGATCGTGCCTCAATTTGGACTTTTCATGGCCTTGGGATTGTCAGCTTTTACCCCAAATAAATCCCCTTTATAAAAGCCAACTGATTTCTGGTTCTTTGTAGCAGCAGCCCTTTGGCAAACTAAAACAGATACCAATTTCATTGTTGTTGTTGTTGTTTTGTTTTATGAAGAGAATCAAGGTAGTCATAGGATTTATTTTTCAGCTGAATATTTTCATGGAAAAATAAAAATAACTAGAACTAAAATAACCTTCTTATATTTTGAAGGAATATGTAATGAGAAGATGGAAATAGTAAATGTATATGGATTCTTGATGGTGTTGCTCTTGTAGTAGCTCACCTGGAGTTGATTTGATGAGTTGACAGATATTAGAGGGAAGCTAAATCTCCCCTATACCCAGTTATTTTTTGTTATACCCACATCTCTGTGCTACATATATAAAGAGGGATAATGATTGCAGACAAACAGGTGCTATCTGAGTAATAAAAAATAATTTTGATTAAGCTCTTGGCATATATTACCTATTTAAAAACCTGCAGGCCTCTTCTTTTCCTCTAGGAAACATTTGTTTTAAGTACAGCGTGAAGTTCCTTAGATCTTTACATGGAATTTTCGTTTTCCTTGTGAAGATTATTCTTGTTGTATAAACAGAAAGGTTTA
Source organism: Cabassous unicinctus (assembly GCA_029593785.1). Lineage (NCBI taxonomy): Eukaryota > Metazoa > Chordata > Mammalia > Cingulata > Chlamyphoridae > Cabassous > Cabassous unicinctus. The sequence goes on from JAQZBX010041248.1 coordinate 11,965, forward strand.
TAATTTATTTATATTCCACAAACAATATTTAATGTTGCCTACTTAAAGTACTAGATGACTTATCATGTATGTCCATCAATTGCCTTATAATAACCATAGGCTAAGCATGGTAAAAACAACTTCAGAAATTTCCAGAATTTGGAAGGTGTTATAGGCTAAGGAGTTTGACCATTCACTGAATTGAACAATCTGTCCTCTTGAATAAATATTCTAAAATTACCAAAAATGACACTAAAATTTAGTAATTATATTATTTTCAACTCATTTGAAGAAAATAAGATGGGGACAAGGTGAGGAGATGTATTAGACACCTTTTTTATCCTGCTTCATATCTTCTCAGTTCAGCATTCACTCCAGCTACTGCAATAATGATCAGTTATTTTCAGGTGTAAACTCACCATACTTCCCCAAAATTGTACCAAGTGTTACTCAATTTCATTCTCAAAACCTGGCTGTCACTTCAATATGGAAAGAAGACACAGTTGTTCACAGTGTTAACCAATGCAATCATCACCGTACAACCTTTTATATTAAATTTTCATCCTCATCTGGGTTTTTTTGTTCCTTCCAGTCTCCTACTCTTTTTCCCTTAGATTATTCCCTTAAATAAAGTACCATCATTCAAATATTTTATGAGACTATGATTTCTTGGAGTTGCTGGCTAAAACAGATGATATCATAAGTGGATCTTTAAAGAGACCTCAGGATGGAATTCTGGTACTGGGTCACTCACTCATTAGATATCTATACTAACCCATTGCTGGTGATATATAGGTGGAGGTTACTATGATACACAGAAATATCACAATTCCTACCCTTTTCTTGGTGGCAGATTGGATTAAGTTACAAGAAGAAAATGAAGCTTAAGGAGTAGCATCACCATTACTTAGAATTTCACTGACTGTGGTTGAGAAGAGGATCAAGTTGAAAGTGTAGCATTGTTTCACATGGCAGCAGTGACACTTGAACACCTACGTGGGGAAACTGGTAGTTAAAAGAATTGTGGAATTGACTGTTTTTTGTTAAAGACTCTAGAGCACATAAAATTAAATGTCAAGTTCAGGTTAGCTAACTGTCAACTAAAAGAATGCTGTGGAAAGCAAAACTACTTCTAGGACTGATATGTAAAAAGACGTTTATCTCTTGCAGGTGTGGGGCAGACTGTACTGAAAATCAGGCTGTTCTAATATCCTAGGCTGCTCAAAAAAATGCCATGAAATGGTTTGACTTAATCAATGAATTTATTCACTCATGGCTTTGAGGCCTGGAAAATATCTAAATCAAGATATCATCAAAGTAATGCTTTCTCCAAGACTATGGCCTTATGAGTCTATCCTCTGGGGATCTTTGGTTCCTATTTCACAAGGCAAGGCACAAGGTGGTGACTCTTGGTCTCTTCAAGGATCCGTTTCATCTTTTTGTTTCCTGTGGCTTTTTTCTCTCTGTATGAATTTCATTCTTCTATAAAGGACTCCAGTAATAGGACTAATACCCATCCTGATTGAGGTGGGTTACACCTTAGCTGAAGTAACCTCATCAAAATGTCCTACTTGCAATGGGTTCACACCCATGGGAATGGATTACATTTAAGAACATGTTTTTCTGGGGTACATACGGCTTCAAACCACCACATAGGCCCAGGATACAATTGTGAGGACAATGTGGCCACAGAGGCATTGAATTTACATTGTTGACTTCTCGAAATCGGGGCTCTGAATTAAACGTAGTGGAAACGTGGGATAAGAACAGGTATATTTGAGTGGATATCCTGAGAACCTTGAACCTCCAGATTAACCTGAAGCCATGATACCATGGAGGTTTCTTTCACATCCTTTGCCTTTCACATTCTCAAGCATCTTTTACCTCAAACACTACAGTGACAGTTAGCTCCCAGCATTTGAAATATGAGAACACCTCATCTCAGATGGACCAGTTAGTTATCTGTCCCAGAGTTTTTTTTTTGACACTTTAAGGTTGGGTACCTGGAGGAAACACTGGAAACTTGAGCATCCACAAACTCAGAACTGTGACAGGTTTAACACTCCATGAGTCAACTTGACCAATTTGACCGATGTGAGAGGGAGTTGACGGATAAAGGATCCTCTCAAAATTCCTCTTCAGGCTTTTAGATAGGCTACTCTGGTTTCATTCCACATAGCTTCTCAAAGGATCCGAGCAGAACTGAGACCCAGTTGACTACATTAGTGGAGCACCTTGATAACACTCTCTTTTATTGACTCTTTTCTTGTTTAATATGCCCCAATTCTCTACTTCTGGCTCCTAGATTATTCCCCCACCCCAAAAATGTATATACCAGATATATTACAAGATATATTAGAACTGTATATACAAGATATATAAGAAGCTCTGATATTCTGGGAGATAAGAGAAATGAATGTTGTATTCATAATTATTGTATCTATTAACCACAGGAATTCATATACTATTCAAAGAAAATAAATCAAATTTATAAATGTCAAGAAATGCTTGTCTATCTCTTTTCTGTCAGTGTTCAACAGTTTGGTCCTTGATTTCTCAAATAAAAAGTTTGCTTCAAGCTCTCAGGCCCCAATTAATTACTACATCATCCAGACAAACATTATGAAAGGCCATTTTCTCAGTAAGCAGTTTTGGATACTGTCCTAATAAAATAGTTCCTTGCTTATCATTTTGTACTATACATATTGGACCATTGTAGATTAAAACTGTCAAAGATGCTAAGTATTTTATTTAACATTATGAAACAGGTCATTTTGTCTAGTTTTAACAGAAAACTAGATAAATTAAAAACATTTCAGAGAAGAATAACAATAGTTAAAAGAAAAGAAAATGAAATATAGAGTAAAGGAACTCTTATAGTTTTATATCTCCAAGATAACAAAAATTGGTTAAAGTGTACTTTCTCAAACATTAAAAAATGAGTTTCATATTTATATCTAAAATTAATGTGATTTGCTTTTCTTAAAAGTTTTGGGTATAAGTTGGTTGACATTTTTTTTTTTTAGTTTTTTCCTGGAAAAAATCAGCAATCCTGGTATAGAGTGAATAAACAAAACTCTTTGTTCTCGACCTATGGTTTTTCACGTTAAACAATTCATTTTTTAAAATAAAATGAATAGTCTGAAAATCTGTAGTTAAACAGAAAAAAATCTAAAGACCATCTTGAGTCAGTGATGTAAAGATAAAATATAATGCATCAAAGCAAGGCTATTAATAATGAATTCTGACTATTTGCAACTTAAATGTGTGAAGTTAAAATACCAATATTTTTAAACCTTTTTTTATTAGATACCAAAAGCCACATCATATTATTAATTCTTAATAAAATATAATGTAAGACTTATGCACAAAAAATCTAATAATAGAATGTTCTTTAAGCTACATGGTAACTTCTCTCATTTTATTATGGAACTTTCAATTTTCTTTATTTCCCAAAAGAAATAGATGACTTATTTTCAACATTTTAGTAATTATTTGAAACTGAAGCACTTGGCAGGTAAAGATTTCATATAATCACTAAATATGGGAAATATTTAAAAATTAATAAAGCAAAGTTCAAATAATCTTGCATATAAATTAAAGGTATTTTTTCATATGTATGTAAAGACGCTATTGTATTCTGCATATATAAAATTAAGAAGTATTTCAATAAAATTCTAGCAAGTACAAGAGTATCCTGTCCGAGCAAATATAACAAAAGCTTTACATTTCTCTATGACCAGAAGGATTTATCATTTACATAATGTAGGATTAAATCAATGGCAAGGGCTATTCTCCTTTCTCAGAGAATGTTAAGAAAAATAAGGTAAAGGAAGAGTACAAAGGAAAATAGGAAAGAACTGCATCCATAGAATAGATTTAGCATAGATCATGGGAATTTCAATTACCGAGAAAATATCTTACATAATAGTTTTGGAATCAATAAACAAGAATGCTGGACAATTTTCATGCACTATTTGTTATGAAACAGCAACTGCAAAGCAAGAGCTCATGGACAGAACCCAGCTGAACAAAGTAAGTTGTTGTCAAATCTCTAGAGTCTGGTGATCCCTGGAATTCAAAATACTTTTAGTTTCTATTAAAGCGTACAATATCCATTCTTTTTAACATACTATGTTAAGTTATCACTGATTTAAATCTTTGCCTTTCGTTTCTCAGAAGCCCTTAGATTTTATGATCAGTTAAAGCAAAAGTTGATCTCATGACTAAACCTCAATCGTCTTAAAATTATGAATCATGCCTTTGGATAATCTTTTTATTTAATAATCCCCTGTTATCCTAACCCTGAATATAGTGATCATAATTTAAACTTTTCTTTTTTGTAACATCTACGTATTTAGATCATTTCCATATTTTTATGTTTTAAAGGATATTCACACACTATGTTTAACATAACTTTCAAAAATAAATTTCCATTTCATGTCATTTAAATTCTGAAGCAAAAATGATGCAAATTTTATTCTTTCTAAATCCAAAATTAAATGTTTAACATATATTAGTGGGGTTATAAGAAATTTAGAGTTTTCAAATAGCCATAGTTTACCAATTTATTCAGGTAAGAACTATGATTTTGCATGAACAACACTCATATATCTACATATAAATATATATCATTTAATTCCCAAAGAAGGAAATTTTAATTTCATAAACTCATTTAAAAAAATCTAACACCAAATCTGGGATATCTCAGCATCACAAAAACAAACATAATTGCCCATGTTAATATTAGTATAAAAATCATAGTGTTTATCCACCTTGGGAAACTAGAGCAAGAAGAGTTATCTAAGCATAAAACCAGCAGAAGAAAAATAAACTAATAAAAATGAGAAAAGAAATTGAATTTGAAACAAGAAAACAAGAAAAAAAAACAATGAAAACTAAAGCTTGTTATTTGACAATAAAGTTGATAAACCTCCAGCCACACTAAGCAAGACAAAAAAAGGAAAACAAATTACATATTTCAGAAATAACAGAGGAGTCATCACTACTCATTTCGTTAACAAATTTATGCCTATATATTGATAACTTAGTTGAAATGGGCCAACTCATTGAAAGACCTTACCAAAACTCATAAAAAGAAGAATAGATAACCTGAACTGTTGTATGTCTTTTTAAGAAATTGAATGGATTACTAATATTCTTCCAATCATAAGAACAAGATAAAACTGTTGCATTAGTGCTTTTTGCCAAAAATTTAAGAATGAAATAATATGAATTCTTCACAAAAATTTTCAGAAAATATAAGCAGAAGAAATATTTCCTAACTCACTCTATGAGAATGGATTGGAGTTATTAAAAGCAGTGTAATTTCATATTTAGCTAAATATAGGTACACATGAGTATATATAGAAATATTTATAGGTGCATGTATATAAACAGGTTTGTATACAGACATATATATCCTTGCTTTGTCAAATGAGGGGACCTAGAAGCAATAACACTCCAGTATTAATGAATATACCCAGTGTTTCAGTTTCTCATCTGTTAAAACAAATACCATACAATGGGTTAGCTTCAGTAATGGGGATTTATTTTCTCACAGTTCTGAGACCAGGAGAAGTCCAAAATTAAGGCATCTGCAAGGCGATGCTTTCTCTCTGAAGACTGTGGTCTTTAGGGGTTGGCTGCCAAGATCCCTCATCGTTGGCTTTTCTGCCACATGGTAATGCACATGGTGCCATCTTCCCCATTCTCTTCTGGGTTCTGCTAACTTTCAGTTTTGGGTTGCTCCCTGTGACTTCTTTTTGTGTATCCAGTTTCCTTTGCTCATATGGACTTTAGCAGTATTGGATTAAGGTCCACCCTCCTTCAGTTTGGACATACCTTAAGTAATAACATCTTTAAAGTCCTATTTACAAATGGGTGCACACCCATAGGACCAGAGGTTGGAATCTGAATATGACTTCTGCAAGGGACATTTTCAATCTCCAACACCCAGCATCCAGACATTTGTGAATCCATTTGTAACCTGAATAGCCTGAACATAATCAGTCAACAGTAAATTTGGATTAGGGCATTAAGCTAACTGCAATGATTCATCATACACATTTTCTTAATGAAAAAGAAAAGTTCATGTAGTTCTTCCAAGGGAAAAAAAATGTTGTATATATAGTAAATATTTTTAGGTAAAATTTTAATTTTAGAATAGAATTCAGTTTTGCACCAAAAAAAACACAGCAAAGTTAATACTGAGAGTTCCCATACAGCCCACTGTGAGTGCTTACTATTATTACATGAACATCACAATTTTGCCACAATATTGATAAACTATTAAATAAAATCCATACTTTATTCAAATTCCTTAATTTTTACCTAGTGTCATTTTTCTGTTCCAGGATCCATTCAGGCTATCACATTACATTTAGTCACCATGTCTCCTTATTCTTCACTTGGCTATAACATTTTTTTCAGACTTTCCTTGTTTCTGATGACCTTGATTATATTGACAAATACTGGTTTGGCATTTTATATAATGCAGTTTAATTGCAATTAGCCTGACTTTTTCTCATAATTAGAATGGGGTTGTAGATTTTTTGCGGTACACATTTTAAACATGAATTAACACTGTTTATGTGACTCTTGATCACTTGACTGAGGTACTTTTTGTCAAATATCTACACTGTAAGGTTACTCTTTTCTCCCCTTTTCCATACTGTACAATTTGGAAGGAAGTCTTTGTACAGACCACACTTAAGGAGTTATGATCCATATCTTTGAGGGTAGAATACTTACACCATTTAATTGGAATTCTACTGCCCAAGTGACTTAGCCATAGTTCCTCTTTTATTTATTTATTCAGTCATTTATTTATATGAGTTTGGACTCATGGATATTTATTTTTTTATTTTGGGTTATTATCCAAAATTACTTTATTCATTTTGTTGCTTAAACTATCCCAGCTTTGGTACAGGGAGATCTTCCAGGTGGCTCCTGAGACCATTTGACATATCCCATTAATTGTGAGGTTTATTATGGGGCTTGTTTTGACCAAATCTCACCTTCTGGCACTATAAGATGTTTCTGGCTCATCTTATATATTCCCCACTCCAGTCCTAGATTGTGCCATTTTTCCTTAGAGTGCTAGTTCAGTATATTAGAGAAAAACAGATATTCAAATAAGTCAACAACGCATATGGGTTATTTAAGAGTGCAGGAAATAATAATAAATAATAAATTTGAGTGCACTTATTTTAAATTTTTAAACTAAATTTTTTATAAAGCAAATAAAAATACCAGTATAGATTGTTATTAAAATCTATAATGAAATTATATATTTAAGCACTTCTTAGTCTAATTTAGGGCAGAAACTAAATAACATTGAAGAATACTCATTGTGACATTTTATTGATCCAATACATACTGATCCAATACATGCTAATGTATGTATTGTAGTGGAGACTTAGCATAAAAATAATTCAAAATGGACAAATAATTTGAAAATAAACATAAAATACTTGAGGGTTTTGAGAAAGATCACATCTCTAGTGAATTTCAATAAGTTGCCAAACAGGCCTAGAATATATGTTCTTGGCTAAATACTAGAGACTATTTTTTAAAAATGCATTTCCCTAAAGAAATACATTGCAAAACTGCCTATAAGAAGACACTTGAAGCATATGTGCTCCAAATAATTGGTGTCTTAAATCCACAATGACAGCTGTTTTAGGTTCATTCTAAGAAAAACAACTGAAGAATTGTGGTTTAATTTCCTGGGCTGCTCAAGAAAATACCATAGAGTGGATTGGCTTTAAAATGAGGATTTTTTTTTTTAATCCTGGTTTTAAGGCTAAAAGAAATTCCTAATCAAGACATCACAAAGGTGATGCATTCTCCCTGAAGACTGGCATTCTGGGGCTGGCTGCCAATGATTCTTGATCCCTGACTTCTCTGCCACATGGCAATGCACATGGCAGTCTCTCCTGGCTTCTCCCTTCTCTTCCTGATTCCATTGACCATCAGCTTCTTGCTTCCAATGGCTTTCTCTCTGTCTGAATTTCATTCTGCTTATAAAAGACTCAAATAATACAGTTAATGTCATCCTGATTGAGGTCGGAAATACCTTAACTGAAGTAATCTCATCAAAAGGGTCTTACTTACAATGAGTTAATAGCCACAGGAATGGATTAAGTTTAAGAACATTTTTCATGTGTGTAGAATACAACTCCAAACTACCACAGCTTGCCTGGATAGAAATCTGTTGTCTTGCTTGAAGAAACTATCTGTGAAACAAAGAGACATATTCATGGATATTCCCAATAGCCCTCTTCTCTTAGTCATTTGCTTTTATTGTCTTCTTTCTTTTGCTCAGCTTCCTCATATTTGGAAAATATTTTCTGCAATACTTTGTTGCTTATATATGAAAAAAAATAAATTTTTAAAGGTTTTGTCTTTCAATTTTCTTGGAATTCAGTCTGAGAATATACATTTTATGCCTTGTCATGGAAAAGGAATTGTGGCATATAGGAACATGTAGAAATGCAAATAAAACAAGCAGACAAAAAAAGAATAGAAACCATCATGTACCATTAAGGAAGACAGTGAATTAGAGTAGATGAATGTATTTGTCAAGCGCCTCCAGGAAAATGGAACTGATAGGATATATAAAATGAGATTTATTATTGGAAACATTATGAGATTTATGTTTCTCATATGACTGTTTGGATTGGCAAGCCGAATTACTTAGGCAGGCCACAAGCTGGTAACTCCGATGAAGACTAAGAGGAATTACTCAGGAGAAGCTGGATAGTTGAAATAGACCAAAATTATTCTTTTTGATAGCTGAAATCATCAGCTTTCCGTTTAAGGCCTTGAACTAATTGGATGAGGCTTCTTTCATCGCTGAATGAAATCTCGCTTGTTGATTGTAGATACAGTCATAGATGCAATGAACTGAAGAATGATCTAAATTCCTAAAATAAAGTTGAAATTAAGTTTATTTTAAAAAATACAAAAAAGAAAATGAATTGAATAAATAAATAAATAAATAAATAAAGCCCCAAAATATCCTCACAGTAACAGTCAGGCCAGCGTTTGCTTAACCAACAACTGGACACCATAACCCAGTAAAGTTGAATAATGAATTTAACCATCACAGTAAGAGTTCTGAACTCCTTAGTTAGACCAGTGTAAAGTTAAAATCTTGACTACAGCATCTGCAAGTTAGGTGACTATGGGAAAGTTACTTAACCTCAAATGTAAACCTCAAATTCTTCATAAAAACATGGATATAAGATTACATAATAGGTCTTTTCATAGGATTTTATGAAAATCCAATGAGGTAGTACATGTAACTGTTTTAACATCATTTAGCTATTGTCTGCCTACTATGTGTCATCTGCAGTGCTGATAAATGACATTAAACAAATGTATAAACCTTTGTCCCATCAGACTTCTGAATAGCAAAACGTCAAAAGACACAAATGTGAAAATGATTGGAGCAAGAATGTCTATTTGGCAACAAATGTTAGAAAGAAAGCACTTAAGTCAACCTCTGGATCAAAATAGAGAAGAGGATAACAAACCAATAGAGTAATTAAGGGAAAATGATAATTTTGATACTGGATTTTGTGTATAGCTACCTCAGACTTCTTGATAATGGTGCCAGTAACAGTGATGGTAATGATAAAGATAATAGTTATTGTAAAATGAAGTTCTCATTATTGTCTTCCAAGATGATATAGGTCTTGCAATATGAAGTAAAATGTAAGTGAATTGATACTATAATATTTTAACATGACATATCAGGGTTAAATGATTTTCTTTGTGCCTCAAGAAATCCTTATATGAATGGAATTACTAAGAATACTAAGACTCTGGTTTGAATTGTTAGTAGTAAAAGAGAAAAATTATGTCATGAAAATTGTAAGTAGAAGGACAGCAAGACATATGTGTGTATGCAAGTGACTGCATGCATGCTATGAGGAGGAACAGATTTCTTTATTAGTTACTTGTCATCCAAAATAAGGATGAAAATCTCTTTCCTTGATTACTCAGTTATGACTGATTAAAATGGAATGAAATTCAGTTTGTGTATTTCGCTCTCCAAATGTTATGCCCAGAAGAAAACATTATTTTCCTAATTTCGTGTTCATATCACATTGTTGAATCATTATTGAAGGAAATGTCAACAGTTCTCCATGGAGCTATTTAATCAAACTCTTCCTTCAAGGATGGCTATCAATTTTTCTTCTGTGATTCCTTTACCTCACCACATCCTTCACTATGCAATGAAGGGAATGAATCTCTCTCTCTTCCATGCTCCTAAAAATTGGACATTTTTTTATAACACAGCATGATATTTCAAAATTAATTATCCCACATGCTTAGGGAGATCAACAACATTTTGTCTAATCCATGAACATAGCTTCTAGTTCACTGAACTAAGATCTTTAATTCCTAATTCCAGAGACTGAGTTTCCTACACAATAGTTTCCACTGAGTTTTGTGTTT
>JAQZBX010041249.1:0-22410 GCA_029593785.1 Cabassous unicinctus
AAAAAAAAAAAAAAAAAGTAAATTAATTGTAGATGTTAACCACAGCTACAAAATACCTTCACAACACCTGGATTAGTGCTTGATAAAATTAAATAGGGGGTACTCTAGCCTAGCCAATTTAACACATACAACTATTACAATAGACAAGTAAATTAATAGATATTTCATGCACTAATAGCAACGTACATGGTATTTAAAATGCCCAAAGAATAGGAGGAATGTTCTGTGCCTAAACCTCCTGTAGTCATGAGACTTAATGCTAATCACTGTTCATTATTTATTCTCATTTGGCTTCATTTACTTATAACCATAAAATTCAATGACCTGCCCTTGTCCATTTGTTTTGGGAATGCCTCTAAGGTTATAGCAATCTTGGGAATATGATTCATTTTTTAAGTAAAGAATAATGTACAACTATTTAGGTGCCTTCTACTGCCGTATGTTCCTGTTGTAGTGAAGACATGAGGTGGCTTAGCAGATGCTTTATGGAAGGTCTTAGAATGAATGCGTAACTATCTAAAGGGCAGCATGTTGCCTGACATTTTCTGGCCAGTGCTGCTTTTCTAAAATGAGGTTCTACTTAATGTAGGGAAGATGTGTAATGTCATTAATTTAGTCTTAGAAGGAATTCAAAGCTCATACTTCTACTCTTGTTTCCTACTTTTCGCTTTGTCCTTGCCATTTCTGGCTATCATTACGACCTGCCCGTAAACAGTGTGGTGAATTTCTGTGGAGGAATATGTTGTTTTTGGATTTATAAATGTTTGGACTCTCCAATCTTGGAGTAAAAGCATCTAGTGAGCTGCTTTTATAAAGTTGAGGTTAAAACAACAGAGGAAACAATCTTGCCAATAGCACTAGAACTAGACTCTATATATATTGGGTAAAGAAGTAAGAATGAAAGTGCTTGCTTCTAAATTGAAATTCAGTTGGAAATCAGGAGATAAAATTCAGGAAACAACTCATAACTAAGCTGAAATAATTTATTCAGTGTAAGTAAAATAGGCAGTTGGGGCGGAAGCACCCAATGGCTCAAAGGATGGAAGAAATATATGGAAAAAATTAAAGTGGAAATGAGTTGTGTTTTTGTTTTTTTTTTTTAATTTATCTTCCATCTCAAAAGCTAAGTTTCTTAAATCCGAGGAAAAGAATTTAGACTTGATTGTAATAAAAACCCAAGAGGGATAGAGGGATATTTAATCCCATGCTATAGTTTGCTAGAGAAGAATAAAAGTGCTATCTGTAGAACTTTTGGGTAGTAATTAATAATTCCTGTAATCAGACCTCTCTCATCTCAGTCCAGAATGGCAAGTGTGAGAAGACACACACCTGGGGTGATGATGTTTTCCTTCCCCCATCTCCTCATTAATGTGAGAAGTTGATCAGAGGGGCCCGAGACAGCTGAGGAACTTCTACAATCCCACAGCAATCTTTAGGAGGGTTTTATAAATCTTATACAATGGCATGATGATAGATTTGGCCAAGAACCCTATATATTTCAGGCTTCTTCGGGGAAGGATCAGAGTAAAGAGCATATTTTTAAGCTTGTTTGCTTGGCAGAGCATCTGGAGACCCATGGTCACTGCATCGGCTGTCCCCAGTGGCCCAGGTCAACACTCAGAATGAATGGGCCAGGGCACAGGGAAGCAGGGTGCAATTTTTTACTGAGACAAAGCACCTCCGTTTGTGTGGAGCTGTGCAATCGGCATTTTACAGCAAAGATCCAACTGCCATATATACAACCACTGTTCACCCAAGTGCACCCTGCTGAACTCCACGGGTTCTCCTGTGTCCAGGAGTGGAGACAGCCAATTACATGGAACTGTTAGATTTTTCGGCAGAGTCAGGTTTTTGCCATTAAGTTTCCCAATTCCTTCTCCACCAGAGAAGAAAACATAAAGAGAGGGAAAAAAGTACCATCCAGTCATGATGAAAAGCATATAAAACTTTTAAAATTAAGGGGGTTATGATATAGCTACCTTAATGAGGTGATAATGATCATGGTTTATTAAAAAAAAAAAAAAAAGCTTCAGCCATACCACTCGCATTAAGTACATTTTACCAGCTAAGCTCTAATGTCTGTAGTTAAGGTGCACTCTCCCAAAATACAAGAGAATGGGGCCTCCTTTATAGCAACAAAGAATAACTAGCACTTCATTATTTCTGCCTAACAATAACAGTTCCCTGTAAGTTTGAAAGTATTTCAAAATAAAACGTTTTTGTTTTGTTTTGTTTTGAAGGCAGTTTGGTGGTGGTTGGAGAGACCTCCTGGTTTCTTCCATCATGCTCTGGCAGAGGGGGCAGCTCTCCTGGTGGGCCTGCTCCAGAGCTTTGTCCTGGGAGATACTCTTAGAGGACCAGCAAACAGCCTCATCTTCCTGCCCTGTGATCACCTAATTTCCTGTACTGACTCCCTTTCAACTGAAAACACCAAGAGTGATTCTGTTGTATCTGAATCCAAGCTTTCTTTCCTGCACTAATTTCACTCATAATACATTACTGTGATTTCTAGTTTCTCTTAAGTTGAACAAGAGTCTAACACACGACAAAGAAATCTGAGTAAAGAATTCTCCTAAATTGTACGATATCCTCTAATCTTCTGCAGGGGCCTCAAACACGCCTAATTGGACAGCATTTTTTAAAGCAACTTGCTTTTCTCATTTCCCCCCCCCCACACACCCCATGGCTCCCTTGTCTGTTTGCTCCTTGTTTTTGCTCATTATTTGGGCTCATTGTCTGTTTTTCTTCTTTAGGAGGCACCAGGAACTGAACCCAGGACCTCCCATGTGGGAGGCAGACACTCAACTGCTTGAACAACATCTGCTCCCTGATCATTTGTTTTTTTGCTCATTGTCTGCTCATTGTTTTGTTCGTTGTCTTGCTCATTGTTGTTTTTTTAAAGATTTATTCCCGCCCCCCCAATTGTTTTTGCTCTCACTGTCTGCTCTCTGTGGCCATTCGCTGTGTGTTCTTCTGTGTCTGCTTGTCTTCTCTTTAGGCAGCACTGGGAACTGATTCTGGGAACTTCAAGAGTGGGAGAGAGGCGCTAAATCTCTTGCACCACCTCAGCTCCCGGGCTGCTGCATCTCTTATTGTCTCTCCTCTGTGTCTCGTTTTGTTGTGTCATCTTGCTGCGCCAGCTTTCTGCTTGGGCCAGTTCTCCACGTGGGCCAGCTCACCACGCAGGCCAGCTCGCTGCGTGGGCCAGCTTGCCTTCACCAGGAGACCCCGGGAATCGAACCCTGGACCTCCTAAAGGGTAGACGGGAGCCCAATCGCTTGAGCCACATCCACTCCCCTTGTTCGTTGTTTTTGCTATTGTCAACTCATTGTGTTCTGGTTGTTTTTGCTCGTTGTCTGCTTGTCTTCTGTAGGAGGCACCAGGAACCGAACCCAGGACCTCCCATGTTAGAGGCAGCTGCTCAACTGCTTGAGCCACATCCGCTCCCTAAAACAACTTGCTTTTACCAAAATTTCCAAAGCACTGGAATTTATTTTCATGGAAATAATAACTCTCTTTTTGTCACATAATACTGAATCAACTAATTTAATTTCATTTGGCATAAATAGGTTTGGGAGCTGAGGAGGTTTGAGACTGTATGTATCCCAGAAAAACAAGTTCTTAAATTTAATCTATTCCTGAGCCCATTGTAAGTAGGACTTTTCGATGAGGTGACTTCAGATAAGATGTGGCCCAGCCCAGTCAGGATGGGTCTTAATCCTATTACTGGAATCCTTTATAAGTGGAATGAGATTCAGACAGAGAGAAAAGAAAATCCATGGACTCAAGAAGCTGAAATGCAATGGAACCTGGAAGAGAACAGAGAGGCCAGAGAGACCGCCATGTGACAAACTAAGGACAAAAGATCACCATCAGACAGCCCCCGAGCACCACAGTCTCTGGGGAGAAAGCACTGCCTTGGTGACACCTTGATTTGGACTTTTTCCCAGCCTCAAACCATGAGTGAATAAATTCCTATTGTTTAACCCAACACATTTCATGGTATTTGCTTGAGCAGCCTAGGAAACTAAAACCGGAGCCCAATGACTCTTAGCAAGTGCACACATCTCTATTGGTAGCAGCAAAGTACCTAGAGATACTAAAGAGTAGCCAACCAGTGCAAGAGCATCATGCACTGACCATAAGGCAGGCATTTTACAGAAGGTAGGGAAGGCAGTATGAATTCTATTCACTCTGTTACAGGGGGATAATATCAAAAGCTTCCACTGAATCCATCTTGTTTTGTTTTGTTTTGTTTTGGTTGTTTGTTTTTAAAGAGGATTGGAGTTAATTTAGGTAAATCACCTAGTATGGTGCTCAGAATACCATTGGCACTCAATAAATGCAAGCATTATGTTTATAGAAATAAAGAATTTAGGCTAGAGGTGATACATAAGGTCTCTGGGTTACAAAAGGTTATGGTAATTTTATGATTCCAAATCACTTTAATCAATTTCTAAGGGGCAAAATCAAGATCTTTAAATTAAATTATATTCAGGGAGGGTCAATATGCTACATGGTTATGAACCAGTAATGCTGTAGCTCAAACTGCTTCAACAAGGAGCCAGAGAATCACCCAGAACAGTCCTGAAGGAAGGGAAGCATGCCATGGAGCTTTGACAGGGGAGGGCAAAAATTCTGGGATTCTCTGGGGGCTAGGATGATCCCATAGTTTGAGAACCACGAAACAAGGGTTCTATGAGTAAGCCCTGGCCAAAGTCAGGTGTTGGGGATTGAATCATGTCTCTCAAAAATGAGATGCTCAAATCTTAATCCATGTTCCTATAGGTGCAAACTCATTTGTAAATAGGACCTATGAAGATTTTGAAGATATTATTAGTTAAGGTGTGAGTTTGTGAGTAGGATCTTATTTAGATGAGGCAAAATTGATATGAAAGGAAATTCAGATTCAGTAGAAGCCAGAAGTAAGAGAAACCAGAGAGAGAGAGAGAGAGAGAGATTGCCATGAGATGGAAGATGGCCATCATCAGAACACTACAGATTGTGGAGAAAGCATGGCCTTCTAGCCTCCAAAGCCATGAGACAATAAATTACTGTTGTTTAAGTTGGCCAGTAGACCATTATGTGGTATTTTTCATAGCAGCCCTGGCAACACAAGACTCCAAGACAATACCTAAAGATAGAAGCTCAGTGTAGGACAAGGTGTAGAATTGTTTTGGAGAACACAAATTTACAAACTTCTACTACTGCATCAAAGCAAGCTTCAAGCTATGTGTAATGTAGCTTCAATGCTCACCAATATTTACTCTCTGAAAATTAAAATGAATGTGCAACAGCTCTCCAACAACAAGACTATTGGATTAAGAAACATAGCAATCCTTGTCCACGTAAGATAAGCTGGAATTTATTGTTCTTGCATTCAAAAATTCCCATTGGAACAAGTTTGTACACAAGACACTTGGAATTTCCCATGAAACAAACAGATGTCTTGGGCTTTTCAAGGTGAATTTAATCATTACCATATCATAATAATGACAAAAGACACCCTAAAAATTGTATTCCTTAAAGCCAACCAGTTATAGGATATTCCAGCCTCTTCTATTCTGTCAATAGCAACTGGAATATGATACTGAAGTATTAATTTTGACAGAAGTTATTTCAAAAACTGTGTGTGCTTATTTATTTACTTATTTATTTTATTTTATGTTTGACACTGGTTATTTTCTTTAGCAAAAAAGTCAAGAGGTCTTTGGACTTTCCCACCTCATTGTTAAACTAATACTTCAGTATATCATTCATAACTAGATTTTTATCACAAATGAAGACATTGTTCTTCCACCTAGATACACGAAGTAACTTCCAAAACACAAACCTCAGCTTCCTCCTTACACCCCCAGCCTCCCACAGTATTATAACTTTGGGTAAAACTGTTTGAAGAGAAGTTTTGAAGATATAAATGAATCAAACACTTTCTCTACCAAGTCTACAAAGTTTTATATACAAGTGAATGCTTATAAGAATATTCACAGAAACTGCCAGGCCCTTTACTGCTTACTTTGGTGAATAAAACACATTTCACAGTAAACAGATAGTTGAAGAGTAATTCACTCAGACTTCCCAGAGTATGTGTTTCCATTTTCATCATTACCAAAGAGTTCTAGAGCTTAAAAGAGTTTATTCACTTATGTGCCGCCTTCATGGCTGCACCACAATTTGCAGGTGGAAAACAAATGGCTGTTTCTGGTGTTTAACTTGTAGTTAAAGCAGGCTTGTCTTTAGTGGCAAAAGAGACAAATACTGGGATAGACAGTGTTTTCTGTGTGCATGAGATAGATACATAGATGTATAGCAATCTTGCAAAAACACCCATCTAAAAGAAATAACACTATTTAGTTAGAATAACTAAAGGTATGCTTAAAAAGAGGATGTTGAAACTATTAGTAACAAGAGATCTGTCGGTTTCATACTTTCACACCAGCACTTCCTTGGAAGTTGACTGTGAGGTAGTTTATAGTTTGTTTCTGCTTCTTGTAACTTGGTTAGAGTAAAGTGTACCCCAAATGTGACATATTTGTATGATAAAAGTAGGGGTTAATTATATTTTCCAAGAAATAGTTCCTGTGGCCTTAAAAAAAAGAAAAGGAAAGAAGTCAGCAAAGTGTCCATTCCCTGGAATGCTGCAATGCTAATTGTTCTGATTACCATTAGAGTCTAAGGAATTGTTCCCTAGGCTGTTTTCTCCCAGGGCAAGGGCTGCAAATGCATTTGTCCTGGTAACCCTGGTAATTCACAGCAGGCGTGGGGCCTACAGGGTTCTCAATCCCCTTCTAGCAAGAGTAAGGAAATACTGAATGCACACAGCTCTTAGTATTCTTTCAGGTTCTTCACATACAGTGTGTGTCCTACTTCCCCTTACCGGATTGGAAACCAGAGGTTCACAATTCCTCACAGCCGTTAGGGGAATTTTCATTGGCCCATGGTTAATAGCACATCAGGGTGTGTTTTTAGGTTTTTGGTTGAATTGGTTTTGAAATTGGGAGGATTCATGTTTTTTTGGTTGTTTCATTTTTTAAGAGGGAGGTAGTTCAAATTTCTCTTTAAAAATCAATCTAGGGCTGAGCAAGGCTTGTCACCTTTAGAAGGTTCCAGTTTAATACCACTCCCTATTGTCTTCAGGGCAGTGATGGGCAAGGCACTTTGTTGTTTTTCTCACACAGTTACAACTTCACTCATTTAGGTCATCTCCCTGACACCTATAGGCATTTCAGCTTGCACCCAGATTAAACCTCGCCACTCTTTCCTACCCCAAGTCTAGTATCAGGCCAGGTATGCACCAAGTGGAGATAAATACTAGATAATAATGATATGGTCATTGAGCATAATCATATGAAATTCATCCAATAAGGTAGCATTTCATGGATAGCATCATCACTCCTCAAAAGTTTAATCCCACCAGAAAACAGGCATTTTAGGTTTTTAAAATATTGGCTTTCAAACAAATTCAGTAAAACTGAAAACAGACAAAGCATGTTGCGTAGCTCTACAAACGAATAACAAAATAATACTGATTACAATACATTTTAAAATGCAGTTAAACACTGTAGCAGTTTGGCAGTTTGATGTAATTATGAATTCCAAAAATAGATATTGGATCATGATTGTAAACTGGTCTGCTAATCTGGGCATGATAAAGTTATGATTAGGGCGTTAAAGGGGCCACATCAGTAGGGCGTTGGGCCCCACCCTTGGTGGGGCAGGAATCAAATATAAAAGGCAAGGCAAAGGACAGAGTTGAAGCAGTGTTTGAGTTGGAGTTGTGATGCAGAGTCTTGAGCTGGAGCCCCGGGAAGTAGCATACAGAGGAGCTTGGTTGTGAGGAAAGAGAGAAGGCCCTGGGAAGAGAAGCAAGCCATTTGCCTGATAGTCCACAGCTGGCCTTGTGGCACAAAGCAAGCCTGAGCCCAGAGAGAGGCAAGCCCGGGAAGAGAGGAACCCAAGAAGCCTGAACCCTGGCAAATGTCAGCAGCTGTCTTGCTCCAACACGTGGCAATGGACTTTGGTGAGGGAAGAAACTTATGCTTTATGGCCTGGTATCTGTGGACTTCTACCCCAAATAAATACCATTTATAAAGACCAATCAATTTCTGGTATTTTGCATCAGCACCCCTTTGGCTGACTAATACAAACACCTAGAGTTGGATCCTGGGATTGGACCAATTGTCCCTACACATTTTAGAAGGAACCTGGACAGTAGTCATATCTAGCCAATAGTAAACAGCAACGGGGACAGGGCAGAGTGCTGTCTTATCCCTCAGAGAGCAGCTCTCAAAAGGAAGGAGACAATTAAAGGGCTGGATGCAAAGGCCTTGAGTAATTGCACGTTGACTGAACAGCCCTTGGACAAAAGGGCTTTTACAGGTGATCTGGTGGTTTATCAATGGACATTTATTAACCCAACAGGTACAGTACTAGAAGTGTTCTGGGGACCTACTCTTTCCTAAACCACCACTTTCTATGCTGGTGAGCCTTTTTACCTGCTGTCAGTCTTAACCTTCAGATCACAGGTATAGAGGACACTGTAATCCACAGCAGTTATCAGGCTTTTGATGCCTTCACATTGTACAACACTTTTTACTGGGGTCTGTTGAGGGGAAATCATAGTATGATACAGTGGGGACAAGGTATAGGATTGTCTTGGAGTACACACATTTATAATCATAATTCAGCTAAATCATAATATTTCTATGAATTCATTATCCAAGTACTACTAAGTATTAATTATTAAAGTATTACAAGCATATAAAAAAGTATAGAGAATAAACTAAGCCTGTATTCTCCATCCACCTAAGTCAAGTTTTAAGATATTGCCATATTGATTTCAGATGCTTTTGGTAGAAATTTTCATTGAAGTATTATACACATACAACAAAGTGAGATCCCACCACTTTTAAAGAGCCTTATTCTTTATTCGGTGCTCACCACAAGTGTCCTCATTCTTCCCTGGGTGCTGGCCTCATCACTGCAGCCCTTTAACTATTTCCCGGAGCTTTGACAATGCTGCTTCTGCCAGTTCTTGCTGGTTGTTCAAAGATTCTGTGGGGGACAGAATCCTGACGTCTCACTCAGCCATCGTGATCGGGGTGGGGCCTGGTGATTTCTCCATTCATTGTTTCATATTTAATTTCTCTCAGTAACACTTTGAATTTCCTGTGTTAAGGTCTTACATTTCTTGTGTTAGGTTTATTCCTAGGTATTTGATATTTTCTGAAGATATGGTAAATTGCCTCTCTTTAACATTTCCATTTCTAATTGCATGTTGCTGGTATGTAGAAATACTGGTGGTTTATTTATATTGACCCTTGCATTGTGCTTCAGAAACATTGCTAAATTCATTTACTAATGCTACTAATTCATTTATATATCTTATGGATTCTATACATACATAAGCATGCTATTGATGAAAAAGTGATGTTTATTTAGTCCCTTCTAATACTTATAACATTTTAATTCCTTTTCTTGCCTCACTAGGACATCCAGTACAAGGTTAAATAGAAGTGGTTAGAGTAGGCATCGTTACCTCATTCCTGATATTAGGGGGAATCCCTCATATTTCACCTTTATGTATGCTGATTTTTCTTTAGGGTAAATATTTTTATAAGATGAAGGATATGCCCTTCGATTCCTAGTTTTATTGTGAATGGATGCAAAATTTTATCAAGAACTTTTTTTCTGTATCCATTGAGAGAATCATATCAAGATGACCAATCTTGCTAGAGTTTAGCAATGTTATTAATCTTTTAAGGAACCAGCATTTGTCTGTGTTGATTTTCTTTACCTGTTTATTTTCTATTCTACTGATTTCTGCTCTTAACTTTATTATTTGCTTTCTTTTACTTTTGCTACAATTTTTCCAGCTTCTTCAGCTCGATGCTTCGCATCAGAGATTTCCAGCCTTTCTTATTATCGAATATGTCCATTTAAGGCCATAAATTTCCCTCTCAGCACTTGTTTAGCTGCATCTCACAAGTTTTGATATGTAATATTTTCATTATCATTAATTTTAAAATATTTTCTGATTTCCATTATGATCATTTTTAATTGATGGGTTATTTAGGTCATTCCTTAATTTGACACTATTTAGAGATTTTAAAATTTATCATTTTTTATTAATATCTTTCTTAATTCCACTGTGTCAGAGAATATACTCTATATGATTTTTTAGCATTGCATCATTACAAATTCAGCCCTTTGAAATTTAAGGAGCTGTATATATGGTGATTTTGGACTCAGCACATTTTTTTTTTTTAATTAAGCACTCCTGCCTAATAAAAATATTTTTTTGTGAAATTGTTTATACTTTTAATTCCACCTATAACTTATCAAATAATTAGTACCCCATCTCTGTACAAATTTTATTTGTAAGTATGAATCCATATGATGGGTAAAACCCAAACAATAAATGCTATTTCATATTTTAGTCTCTAAAATTATTATGCAATATAACACTGATTTATCAAATGTATTTTGTGTCTATAGCACAATCGAATCTGAGTCATAAAGACACAGTGCTTTGGGCTTGCTAAATATGGATTCATTGCCAAAAAAACCATGATCTACGATAATGGTAATATAATTGAGACCATGGCATTTTTTTCAACAAGTCAACATTATTAGAACAGCACTGGATAGAGCCAGTAGGAGATACTGGTGGGCTGAATTTTCTCTGTTTGTTCCTCCGTCACCATTTCACACTTCTCTGCCCTTTTTTCTGCTATGGAGGCTGTGTCAGTAGGCTTCCTGCCTTCTGGCTTCCTAATGGTGAGGGCAATGAGAGGTCCTGGCAGGAAAACAAGGGCTGAGAAGAGAGGTCCTATATAAATGCTGAGAAAACAACCAAACGAACAAACACTATATATATACATAGACACAAACCCATACACATATGCAGATGTCTTTTTTCCTCTTAATCAATTAGTAAAACCTAAAAATAACTCTTGGCTGCCCTCCCCTGTCTATCTGATGCCTTCTTGAAGATTCAACGAGATGTTTTACTTTTCTGAAAATTCACATACAATCTAAACTTTGAAGGTTCAATTACATTGGGAAGTCAACTTGGTTTTATGAAAATCTCTTAAGTGTATGCTGTATCCCTTAAAAAGGCAAATAATTCTTTCATAAAAATTAGTTATGCCTTAATGTATCTGCTTTCTAAGTTAAGATTGGACTATCAGCTTTTCTTTCAGATTTTAAATTTCAACCTGTACAAATAATATAGCTTACTAAGTCGTCACTTAGGCTGTCAGTTAAGGATATATGTCTTCAATTGTCTATAGACTACAGCACTTGGTTGTTGTTTTACAGGTGATTTTTATTGCTACAGATTTTTTTCCTTGTTAAGTATCACAACATTTATTTTCTTTTATCTGAACAGCATGACTATAAATCTGTGACCATTAGGCACAACATGAACATGAATGAGCTTTTAGTTTGTAATTTTATTATCTCCACTATATAGGTAGCAAAATAGTTTTGAGAGAAAACAGTTTTTTTCCTGATGTGCCTCATATATTATAAAGACACACACAGAAAATATGAAGATCTTGGGTTAATGCACACAGCACTATCTTCTCTTAGGTGGATGTTGACCAGTTGTGATAAAAAAATTTAACTTCCATGTAATTTGAGGGAAGTTGACCTAAAAATGGCAGAAAATACCCTACCATCATAAAATTTTTGTTTAAAATAAAATTACCGTAGCAGATACCATCTGGTTGCATGTAATTTGAAATCATCTGAAATCCCAATGTAAACAAGTTCACCAATAGCAAGGGGCAGATAAACATTCCATTGGCTTTAGATAATTGAAACCATCTTCGACAAGATTACCTTCAATTATAGGACTCCAGGAAAGAAGCAGACTGCTTCTGGCAAAGTACCAGAAAGGTTGGGGGGTGGGGGAGGACAGTTGGGGGTAAATGGGAGAGAGAGAGGTGAGGGGGAGGGGAGAAGAGAGAGAATTCAAAGCCTATTTTCCAGGATACAAATAGAATACATTAAGTATTCTATTGCATTTGTAAGATAGGTTGTAATGACATGTCCACCCAAAAGATATTTTTAGTGGGAACATAGGATTAAAGCCTAGAAAACTATCTGCATGTGATTTTTTTCAGTTCTTGCTTTCAATCAGTAATATCTCTAAAATATCATAAGCAGAAGTTTATTTTTTTAACCTGATTTTCAAAAATATTCAAAGAAATGACCTCTACAATTTCCTATTTCTTGCCATTTTTTCATTTCTTCTAACTTGCAAATATGTATATGCACCACTGCACATTTATAAATGTTTATGTACATACATTTAGCTTTTGAAATTATACACAAGAGGCATGTCTAAAAATTCAAAGTACTTCTGACTTATAATATGTATTGCATTAAGTATATCCTAGCTTTTTTATGAAGGATTATTATATCTTTTCATCTTTTTAAAGTCTTTGATAACATCAAATTTCTGAGAAGAGTGAGACAAAAGAATTTGTTTAAATACTCATACATCTTAAACGTTATACAGGATCAGGGAAAATGTATCACATTACTTTAGATTAATTATATATTGTAACACTCAACTGATCAACCCCTATGTCAACCTACTCCATTAGTATGTTACCAATGATAATAAAGTTTTGATGGTAATTTGAACCATCTGTCAAAAAAAAAAGAATCAAAGCACTGAATTTTTGTGTTAGACAACCAAGTTTATTTACTTCTAACTGAAATGTAAGAACAATATACACTTTAACTACCTTCTAGACAGATATGTTATAACTTCTAAATTCTACAGATAAAGAAGTGATTGTTTCATTTACCTTATGAGCAAGAGCATTGAACCAGTTGTTGCAATGCTGCTATCTTGCTATGAAGAATGTTGCAGATGAAAAATTCACATTTCAAGAAGAGATTTCATTTCAGAAACCTGATCCTAAAGCCACCTTCTCAGAAAGAATAAGTTACTTTTTCCATTGCATGGTCTCAAATAAATTCTAGAGTGGAAAAAAATGGCTTCCTTATGTAACACAACTCTTACCACAATTCATAATTACGTGTATGTGTTAACACTTGTCTCTACCCCTTACCCCTAACCCCACCCCCATGGCAGGGATCATGTATGTTTTATTCACTGAAGTACATTTAGTGTCAAATTGCTGGACACCTAATAAGGGCTCAATAAATGTCTGCAGGACGAATGATGGCATAGTCACAGTGCCAAAATTTTGATCCAAATGGTTCCATTTTTAAATTTGATATGTACATGTAAATTTGGGGCACTAATTATGGTGCTGCAAATAGCTACTTGAGTCCAATACCAGTTTATGACAGAGCAAGTCCAGATTCTGGTCCATTGTCAACTAAAGTTCCTCACCTAGCTTTGCCCTCACACTTTACACACCAACCTTCCCTGAAAGAATGAAGGTCTATTTTGAAAAAGAACTTGATTTGAAGTCCCCACCAAATCCTTTTTTGAAATAAGCAATGCATAAATAACAGTTTAACAAAGCAAATTAAAGGCTAGGAATAAGTACTCTAGCCCTTTTTATGAGCAAAGAGAAGTTGGGAGTGCTGTGTCTTTTTAAATTTCAGTTTACTCATTTGCAAAGCACACAAAATAAATTCCTAAGGAGGGAGAGGGATGTCACCAGGAAGGTAAAGTGAGGTGCTCCAGGATTCTATCTTCCCACAGAATCTTTAAATAATTAGCAAAATTAAACAGGACCCTCTTTCTCAAATCTCCAGAAAACAAAAGGTTGCAATAACTGAGAGTACCAAATCAAGAAAATACAAATTAAATATGCTAGGAAAACCTCATGGCACCATTGCTGGCCATTACCCCACACCCTCTCCATCTCAGTGTGGAGCCAGCCTGCATTCTCAGTGTGGGTCTCTGGAGGTACCAGAGTAACACCCATGCACATTGTGGGATGCACATACATCTGTACCAATCTATCTGGTGGCAGTCTGAAAGTAAACCAGGGCATTCCTCTGGCTTGCTATTCCAGAACTTGCCTCAAATGCAGAACCAGCTTGTGAACAGCTAAATCAGGATAAGAATCAAGTCACAGCAGCCTGGGGCAAATCATAACATACTCTAAGACATACAGAAGAGCATTTGGGACAATAAGGAAAGACTATTTCAGAGTGAGAAGAGAGGATATTCAGATATGAGAAAATGGGGTAATATCTAAGAACAAACGTGCATGTCCAGGACAAGACACATGCTCAGAAAAGATTGGACAGGACCCTATGCTTTTGCCTAAAGCTACACTTGAGGTTCATTTTTTAAATTAAGATTTTATTTATTTATCTCTCCCCCACCACCCACCCCCCATTGTTTGCACTCGCTGTCTGCTCTCTGTTCGTCTTCTTTTTAGGAAGCACCGGGAACTGAACCTGGGAACTCCCATGAGGGAGGGAGGCACCCAATCACTTGAGCCACCTCCGCTCCCTGCTTGTTGTGTCTCTCATTGTGTTTCCTCACTGTGTCTCTTTGTTGCATCATCTCGCTGTGTTATCTTGTTGCGTCAATTTGCCACGCCAGCCTGTCATGTCAGCTCACTGTCTTGCTTGTCTTCTTTAAAAGGCACCGGGAACCAAACCCTGAGACCGTCCATGTGGTAGGTGGGTGCCCAACTGCTTGAGCCACATCTGCTTCCCACTTCAGGTTCATTTTTAGGGAAGCTAATCTCTGAAGGACAGTACCAACAAACACAGAGCCAATATGCAAAGATTGTGAAAGGTGTTTTTTTTGTTTGTTTGGGGTTTTTAATTGTTTTTGTTAGTTCCTGGCATTAAAAGAAATCTCTGTCATATTGTGGGTGGATACAAACTTAAATACCTAAGGAACTAACCCAGGATTAACAAATTCAAACTTTAAAATGTACAATGTGCAACAAAAGATTACAAGACAAACAAAGAAACAGGAAATGATGGCCTATCCAAAGGAGCAATACAAAACATCAAAATCCATCAGTGAAGAATATCAGACTTTAGACATACTAGCCAAAGAGTTTGAAAAAATGATCTTAAATACACTTGAGAGGTTAAAAAAAAAAACATGGACAGGGAAGTAAAGGCTATCAGGAAAAGGATATATGAACAAAATGAGAATTTCAATTAAAAGATAGAAACTATAAAATGGAAACAAACAGAAACACTGGAGATGAAGACCACAATAACTGAAATCTAAAATTCCCTAGAGGGCTTCAACAGCAGATTGGAACTGGCAGGAGAAAGAATCAGTGAGCTTGAAAGTTAGACAAGTGAAATTATTCAATCTGCAAAGCAGGAAAAAAAAAAAAATTAATGAAAAAAGGGAACAGAGCCTACAAGACCATCAAGCAAATGAATAGATGCATTCTGAAAGTGCCAGAAGGAAAAGAAAGAAAGGGACATAAAGAATAGTCAAAGAAATAATGGATGGAAACATGCTAATTTAATAAAAGACATGACTATACACATCCAAGAAACTCAATGAACTCCAAAGAGGATAAACTGAAAGATACCCACCCCACTCCAGACACATAATAATCAAGCTGTCAAATACCAAAGACAAAGAGAAAATTCTAAAAGCTGCAAGATAGAGGAGGCATGATATACAAGATAGCTGCAGCATAAGTGCCAATTTCTTGTCAGCAACCATGAAGGCAAGAAGGCAGTGGGATGACATTCAAAGTGCTGAAAGAAAGCAATTGCCAACCAAGACTTTCATATTCAGGAAAATCATATTTCAAAAACGAGGGAGGAAGCAGATATAGCTGAAGTGGTTAAGCACCTGCTTCCCATGTATGAGGTCCTGGGTTAAATCCCTGGTACTTCCTAAAAAAAAAAGAGAGACTGAACAACAATACGAAAATAGAACTCTTGAACAATACTATCAACCAATTAGACCTAACAGTCATATATAGAACACAACACCAAACAACAGCTGAACACATAGTCATCATTTTCTCAAGAGCACAATGATCATTCTCCAAGATAGACCACATATCAGGTCAAAAAACAATTCTCAATAATTTTTTAAAATATTGAAATAATACAAAGTGTCTTCTCCAACCACAATGGAATGAAGATAGAAATTAATAACAGATAGAGAATGGGAAAATTAACATATATGTGGAAATCAGATAATATACTATTAAACAAACAATGGGTCAAAGAAGGAATCATAAGGGAAAATAGGAAATACCTTGAGATGAGAGAAAACAAAAACACAACATGCCAAAACTTATGGAATGCACAAAGGCAATGCTCATAGGAAAATTTATAGCTATAAATGCAGACATTAAAAAAAGCAATATCTCAAATCAGTAGCCTAACATCAAACCTGGAGGAATTAGAACACACCTGGAGGAACAATTACATGTAAACAAATTAGATAACTTAGACAAAAATGGACAAATTCCTAGAAGTGCAAAAAATGCCTAAACTTACTCAAGAAGAGTTCAGCAGACTGACAAGTAAAGAGTTTGCATCAGTGTTTTAGTTTCCTAGGCTACTCAAGCAAATACCATAAAATGGGTTGGGTTAAACAATGGGAATTTATTTGCTCATTGCTTGAGGCTGGGAAAAAGTCCAAAACAAGGTGTCATCAAGGTGATGCTTTCATTCTGAAGACTGTGGCAACCCTTGGTCTTCAGCTCATCACATGGCAAGGCCTGGTCTCTCCCTTCTCTTCCTGTTTCTGTTTAGCGTCTTGCTTCCTGTGGCTTTCTCTCTATCTCAATTTCACTTATAAAGGACTCCAGTATTAGGATTAAGACTCACCCTGATTGTGGTGGGCCACACCTCAAGTTGAGTAACCTCATCAAAATGCCATATTTACAATGGGTTCACACCCACAGGAATGGATTAGATTTAAGAACACGTTTTCCTGGGGTACATGGAAAAACCACCACAATCAAAATCCTCCAAAGAAAAGTACAGGACCAGATGGCTTCCCCGGTGAATTTTACTAAACATTCAAAGAATTAACACCAATCCTACTCAGTCTTCCAAAATATTCAAGAGGAAGGAACACTTTCTAACTCATTCCGTGAGGCTAGTCACCCTATTATCACAGCCTGATAAAGATAGCATAAGAAAAGAAAATTACAGGCCAATATCCCTTAGGAATATAGATGAAAAAATGCTCAACAAAATACTAGCAATCCAAATCCAAGAGCAAATTAAAAAAGATTATACACCACAACTAAGTGGGATTTATCCCAGATATGCAAGGGTGGCTCAGCATAAGAAAATCAAGTAATGTAATACAACCCATTAATACAATGACAGAAATGTACCACATAATCATCTCAACTGATGCAGAAAATGCATTTGACAAAAGCTAACACCGCTTTTTAATAAAAATACTCAGAAATTTAGGAAAACAAGGAAACTTCCTCAACATGATGTTACTGATGGCTGTGGTTTCTGGGCTTCTAGGTTCTTGGCTTATGTCACATAAAAGAATTTAAGGACATGTCTTAGGGTAGGCAAGGGAGTAAAGAGTTTATTAAGAAACAAGAAAACGAGAAAGGCACATGGTCTGAGGCATGGACGGCTAACATACTGCAGGGGGAGTTGCCTGGGGCCCCAGGTCAGGCCTTTTTAAAGTCTTTCCTCCTCCTCCATAATGTTGGGGGTGGGGCCCCAGCTGTTTGCTGTTCTGATTGGTTGTCCCACCTGTCAGTTCTCAGGGTCCAATGGTGAGGCCTTTTGAGGATATCCGGGCCTTTCCCTCTCCTTCCAAATGAGATTATCATGGCCAGGTTCTTGCAAGATTCCTCAGGAAGTTTCCAGGTGGGGTCTCACGGCCATGTGGTTTGTTGGCCAAGTTGTCAGTCTCAGCTGCCTTCCCCCTTTCACTATATTAACCTGCCTCAATGATAAAGGGCATATATGAAAAACCCACAGCTAACATTCAGTGGTGAAAGATTGAAAGCATTCCCCCTATGATTAGGAACAAGCCACCGATGCCCCCTTTCACTACTGCTTTCAACATTATATTATATTGAAAGTTCTACCCAGAGAAATTAGGCAAGAAAAAGAATTGAAAGGCATCCAAATTGGAAAGGAAGAAATAAAACTTTCCCTATTCAGAGATGACATGATCCTATATATAGAAAATCATAGAGAATCTATAAGAAAGCTACTAGAGCTAATAAACAAATTCAGCAAAGTGGCAGGGCACATGATCAACAACCAAAAATCAGTAGTGTTTCTATATACCAGCAATGAACAATATGAAAAGGAAATTAAAAAAAAAAAAAATCCAACTAAAATAGCAACTAAAAGAATCAAATATTTAGAAAAAATTTAACTAAGGATGCAAAGTATTGTTACATGAAAAAAAAATTGCTGAGAGAAATTAAAGAAATGGAAAACATTCCATGTACATGGACAGACATACAAACCAATTAAATAGAATTGAGAGTTCAGAAATAAACCCATATCCCTATGACCAACTGATGTTTGACAAGGGTGCAAAATTTATTCAATGGGAAAAGAATAGTCTCTTCAGCAAATGGTGCTGGGAAAACTGGATACCCACATGCAAAAGAATGAAAATGGACCCCTATCTCATGCCATATATAAAAATTAACTCATAAGGAACCACAGACCTATATATAATAACTGAAACTATAAAACTCCTAGGAAAAAAAGCACATAAGGTAATATCTTCAAGGCCTGTATTAAGCCAAAAGCATGAGCAACAACAACAAAAATAGATAAATTAGACCTCATCAAAATTAAAAAGTTTTATGGAGTAAAGGACATTACTAAGAAAGTGAAAAGATAACTATACAATAGGAGAATATATTTGGAAACAATATATATTTTAATATCCAGAATATATACATAAGTAAAGAACTCCTAAAATTCAACAACAAAAGACAACTCAGTCCTCTGTTCCTCCACAATCAAAAGATAGGCTCATCTGCTCATGTAGGACCAGCTGCATCCTTGAGACAAGATGGTAAAAGTTGGAGTAAGTGGATCTGACTGTATTGGGCGCCGGTTCACCAGAGATGCTCTTTACTCCAGCAAAATGGAGGTTGTCACCATCAATGACCTCTTCATTGATATCAACTACATGTTCTACATGTTTTGTTATAATTCCATCCATGGCAATTTTAAAGGCACCATCAAGGCACAGAACAGGAAACTCATCATCAATGGGAAGCTCATCTCTATCTTCCAGAAATGAGATCCCACCAACATCAAATGAGGCAATGCTTGTGCAGACTATGTTGTGTAGTCCATTGGTATCTTAACTACTTGGGGCTCACTTGAAGGGTGGAGCCAAAGGAGTCATCATCTTTGCCCCTTTTGCTGATGCTCCCATATTTGTGATGGCTCTGAACCATGAGAAGTATAACATCTCCCTCAAGATTGTCAGCACTACTTCCTGTACTGCCAACGGCTGGCCCCCATGGCTAAGGTCATCCATGACAATTCTGGCACCATGGAGGGACTCATGACCGCAGCCCATGCTATCACTGCCACTCAGAAAACTATGGATGGCCCC
Organism: Cabassous unicinctus; assembly: GCA_029593785.1. Classification (NCBI taxonomy): domain Eukaryota; kingdom Metazoa; phylum Chordata; class Mammalia; order Cingulata; family Chlamyphoridae; genus Cabassous; species Cabassous unicinctus. The sequence continues at coordinate 19,523 of JAQZBX010041249.1, forward strand.
TCTGGGAAACTGTGTCATGACTGCCATGGGGTTGCCCAGAAAATCATCCCTGCATTTACTGCCACTGCCAAGGCAGTGGGTAAGATCATCCCTGAGTTGATTGGGAAGTTCACTGTCATGGCCTTCCACATCCCCATCCCCAATGTATCCCTTGTGGATCTGACCTGATTTCTGGAGAAAGCAGCCAAATATGAAGACATTATGAAGGTGGTGAAGCTGTCATCAAAGGGCCCCCTAAAGAGCATTCTAGGCTACACTGAGGACAAGGTTGTCTTCTGTGACTTTAACAGTGACACCTACTCTTTCACCTTTGATGCTGGAACATCCAATTTGTCAAACTCATTTCTTGGTACAACAATGAATTTGGCTACAGCAACAGGGTGGCAGACAATATGGTCCACATGGCCTCTAAGGAGTTACAGCCCCCAGGACCACCAGTCCCAGCAATAGTACAAGAGGAAGAGAGGCAGTCAGTTGCTGGGGAGTCCTTGCCCAAACCTGGCCCCCCAACACAAACAGTCCAATTAAAAAATGGGCAAAGACTTGAATGGACATTTCTCCAATGATATATAAATGGCTAATAAACACATGAAACGATGCTCAACACATTAGCCATTAGCAAAATGTAAATCAATGAGATAACTTCACACCCACTAGAATGGCTATTATTGAAAAAACAGAAATCAATTGTTGGCAAGACATGGAGAAATAGGAGCTCTTGTGCATTGCTGGTGGGAACATGAAATGGTGCAGCCATTGTAGAAACAGTTTGGTGGTTCCTCAGAAAGCTAAGTATAGAATTACCATATGACCTGGCAGTCCCACTTCTGAGTATATACCCAGAAGAATTGAAAGCAGGGACTCAAACAGATATTTGCACACTGATATTCATAACAGGATTATTCACAAAATTGTCAAAAGATGGAAGCAACCCATCAATAGATGGATAAAGCCCTTGTGGTGTATCTATACATGGAATATTATTCAGCCATAAAAAGGAATGAAGTTCTGACACATGCTGCAATACGGATGAACCCTGAAAACATCGTGATGAGTGAAGCCAGGCATCATTCAAGATTTACAAAGTACTGGGAGAAGGCAGAAGGTGTCTGAAACCATTTTCCTTCCTCAGTAGGCCAAGAGCAGCAGCAGACCCAGCCAGCTGTAGACATGGCAAGAGGATTGTCATATAGAAACTAAATAAGTGTAGAAAAAAAGTCTTGTAGAAAGATTTAGAATCCTGCCTGTTCTTGATCCCTTTCTTCTCTGCTTGAAAGTCTGGCTGTTTTAATATTCATTTTATTCAGATTCCATTTCTATGACCAGTTAGAAGTGTCTCTTGAGTGCCCAATCAAGAAAACCTGGGCAGTCCGAAAGATAGATGTGTTGTCATGCCCTCTCATCGCATCCTCTCCCTGTGATTAAAGAGGATCCTAGAGCACAGCATAGGAGTATTAAGTTTTGCTCTTTCTCCTGTCAATAACTTTCACAGGCTTACCTCCAGCCCCAGGGTGCTAATTAGAATTCTGGAATATCAAAGTCACTCTACATAGTAAGGTTAAGGAATGTAGTTCTCAGTTCTCGTTGCTCTTACAGAAACAAGGGCTTTATATAGGGTTTTCTAAGCAAAGAACCCAGGTTCTTGCACAATTGGCCCCATGCTTCCAGAGATCTTAACTACATTTCTTCTTTTAACCCGAGAAGTCTTTTATTACTTTCTACTACACATAATCCCATAAGAAGTAATTTAAATATTATACATGATTTTTAAAGAACTCTGAACATAGATTTTTTAAAAATGGACTTTTAAGAATAAAACTCACGTATAATCATTTGTATTTCATCAGCTTTCCATCAGAGAAAATTAACATTCAGGTCAATGTTATTGTTGGATTTGGGGCCTTTAATCAAACCAAGCACAGATGCAGGGAAGGCCAGTGCCAATTACAAACATGGGTGATGATGAACCACGCAGATATATAAAATACGCAGATTTCTGTTCCAGCGAAACAAGTTATATTTTCAGAAACAAGCATTACATGGAGCACTGATGTTACTTGAAGGCCCAGATTCCTCCAAGGAGCTGGACCTTCCAAGGTTCTTCTAAGGAAAAACCCTTTCTTCCTTCAGGTTTCAAAAAGACAATCTGTGAGAGTGTTAAACCAATGAGTCTGGGGAATTCAACCTCACCTTGGACAACATTTTGGCTGCCTTGATGAGTGGGGGATGGACGGAGGAGAATGTGCTCAATATTGAGAAAGTCTACCTCTTGGAAAATATTCACTGAGATCTTCCACACTAATCTAGACATTCCCATCATTTCCAGGCACCAAAGGCATAGGAGCCTCTCCCGGAAAGCTGAGGAGGCAATTCTCCATCTCTCCCAGTTCCAGAGCTTCCCGAAGGAGGCCTACTTGAACCCTCTGAATTCAGACCAGTGATGAATTGATTTCTGAAACTTTTGCTCCTCAGACTTCACCATATTTCTTAACTTCTGACCAAAATGAATCTTATTAAAAACATCTTGAAGACTTAGATAACTTGGGATCCCATGGAGAATCTCACACATATCATGCATGAAATATATACTCAATACATATTTGACAAATCAGTGAAACTAGGAAATTGTGCAAAATATTTGAAATGTGTCTACAGAGTAAACTTTTTTTGTTCTTTTATAACATAGTCCATTGCCTTATCTCCTCTGGAAAGAATAATTCAGAGACTGGAATATATTTGTCAGTATCTTCTTTGCTTAACATATTTTTGGAAATAACTTCAGACCTGTAACACAGTCTTCAAAACATCTGGAATAGTGATTTTACAATAAATGTGCATTGAAGATACCCTTGACTTTTAGTCTAAAAGAATCCAGGGCCCAGACTTGT
>JAQZBX010041250.1:0-22406 GCA_029593785.1 Cabassous unicinctus
GGCAGGGAGGCAGGACGGCAGGGAGGCAGGCCTCTCCCTTTACAGTAGTCCTATCCCCCTTTGCCAATGAATTTTTCTGCTTCCACATCAACTCCATTAAGCAAAACACAACTTTCTGCTTCTCCTCCCAAGTGCAGCCATGGCTTCTACCTCCTCTGCTTTGTCCTCCCCGGTGAGATACCTATAACTGACCTAACTTAAAGAAAATAAATCCTACATCACACCTGCAGAGGAACAAGCCATCGGAGACCTATTTACATCTGATGTGCCACGTTGGCGGCAGAGGCTTGCTCTTTGTAAGGAAAGCTGGGCTTGGCTGGAGATTTGAACAGACTCAGCTTCTCGCTGCTGCCACCCTCGTTCTCCTTTCTTGACGGGGACCCTAATGATTAAAGTTATCAGTTTGGTGTCTTGGATTATGCGGCAATTCTCAGTGTTGTTTTAAAGCCTAGCATCCAACACGTGGCCAAGAAGAGAAGAAATGCAAATGAGTATTGATGTAGACTGCCCATCCTTAGGCACGAGCCACAGAGTACAGGGAGTTCCTAGAGCAGAACAGGAGATAACGCATCTGCAGTTAGGGGGGCACAGTATGCATTGGACCACTCGTGGGGAAAACACAGATATTTGTTTCTCAGATTTAGAAGGAATGAATGACTCTCAGATCATGGATTCAGGTGTGGAATAAGTATAAAATCTCTTGCCTTTCTTCCAAGCAGCTTTATTTCAACTGTGAATACTCGATGCCATCAGGTAGGCAGGAAATTCAACCTCGTTGATCCTGAGAGCTCCTCTGCCCCACACCCCACCCCAGAAGGTCTTCTCGTAACACCAAGGCACTGAGGGCTCCCCATCCTCCCACCACTCCACCCATCCCCCAGCATGCACGAGCGTGAGTCACCAGGACACACTGGTTGCCATGGAGACACATACTCCCAGTCTACTGGTCGCTTCAGGTCTAGGGTTCTGCTGCCGCCACGCCACACGTGGAGGCTGGGGGGTCTCAGGCAGCCTGGGAAGCACCGTGTCCTTCCCCTTGGCCTTCCCACCACCCCTCTGGGGCATGGCCAGGGAGCAGGGCGCTGGGTCCCCTGACTCCCAGAATGTTCTGCTCCTTGTCCAAGGAAATAGCTTTCTATTCAACGGGCTATCCCTCCCTCCCTCCCTCTTCACATTTATCTCCGAGGTGCTCTCGCTCTTCAACCTTATCCACCTGGATGGGCTATGGCAAACCAAAGCCAGAAAGGGGCATGTTCGGAGGCAACTCCAACTCTCTACCCTGCCCTGAGCCTCCCAGCTTGGGAGAGATGGAAAGGGAAGAATAGAGAAAGCCATTATCTATCTATATCTTTATCTATACCTACATCTAGTTATTTCAACTATCTATTGATCAATCTAGGGACAGATAGCTTCCCCTTAGTCCCACAAATGTCAGAAAGTCATACATCGTTAGAGTGAGGGGGGACCTCATCTGTTCTTTCCTGCACCGCACCAGCAGCCTTCACATGCCTTCTGGCGCTTTCTTAGCTTTGTCTATCTGCTAGTTCCATTGCTTAGCTGAACAATTCATTGCACAACCCACCTGCCTTCCTCGCCCCTCACTTTGTCTTCAGTGCCCCCACTTCGGTGAGAGCAGGGTGAAGAGAGGGCTGCTAGATCACCTGGCACATGAAGCCAATGGTCATGAGCATCACGCATGGTCTTGATGCCGCACAGAAGTGCTGGCCACCGCGGGAAGGCTCAGATGCCGTGACGTTAAAGAAGGGAACCCGAGCGGGTTCTCAGATGTGGCATGGCCATGTGAGGTGGGAAAAAAAATTCCATGCATGTCAGACAAATTGAATAGCTAGGGGAAAGCAATGCTTTACCTCGAAAGTGTACATTCATATGGTTATAAGATATCGCCATGTGCATCAGCGTGTTATTCACTCCCAGCGGCTGGGAACAAGGCCTGGACTCAGGGCTGGGGGCCAGCATTGTCCACCCAGCTTTGCCATGCAGAAGCATATGCCCCTGAGGAAGTCCATGCCCCAATATGACCCGAAGTTTGCGCATCTCTAAAAAATCAGGGACTGGACTAGATGATCACCAGGCTCTCTGCTGCTCTGATTGTCTGTGGTGCTAGTTTTTAAAAATAGATGATATTTTAAAATGCCATTTCATGGTGACCAGGGCACCTGCTCATTGCATAACTGCAAACCTGGATGGATTTAACCCCCCAGGCAAGTCAGCCTGCCACAACTCTGCTTTCACCACTCAGCTCTATAAAACCCAGCAAACTTGGTAAGTATTACAGTTTAATAGCAGCGCAAGAGTGGGAAGGTGAAAGAAATGTGAGCAGTACATAAGGGGTGTTTGATTTGTGTTGATTCTCATATGTATGATAAATAGCTCCTGTGCCTGATTTTGTGATGAGAAGAGGTTCTTAACTCCAGCAAGGGTTGAGTTTCTCATAAAGAAAAGGGAAATCATGTACCATAAAGAAAGTGCTCAAATACTCATAAGCTTCTTTGGAGACCCAGCAAGGTGTGGAAAAAGCCAGCCATTTTCAACTCGACCAGTCATATTTTCTTCCAAAGATCTTCTAAAACTCCACCTGGACAGGGTGCCAAGAAGCACAGTGCAGCTTTTGGGTCACCCAGAAAGAGCACCCAGAGCGACCCCAGGGTCCGACGATAATGTGGACACATGTGTATCTGGGTTGTCCTACATGTATGTGTATTTGAGGTGTGTTTGAGTGTGTGTGTGTTTGTGGTCTCTCTCTCTCTCTCTCTCTCTCCCTCCCTCCCTCCATGCAGCCTCTCCATGTGGCTAGCTTGGATGTCCTCACGACATGGTTGCCTCATGATAGACAGGCTTCTGCCAGCTTAGGGCTCCAAGGACAAATGTTCCAAGAGGCAGGCGTCAGTCTCTTACCACCTGGTACAGCCTCACATCCCCAAGAGCCCCTCCGTTCCCCCTGCCTCCGATTCAAGAGAAAGGGACATGGACCCACCTCTTTATGGGAGGAATGCTAAAGAACTCACAAACCCCCTTAATCCACCACAGGCTGCATGAGAACTCCGGGGTCATCCTGAGCAACCCCTTTACAAGTGATGCTTAGTCTATGCTATAGCAGTTGGCAAAGTCCAAACTGTACCTGAAATACCTCTGGTAAATGAGGACCCGCGGTTCCTCTGGAGCAGCCCATTCCAACTTGAGACAGCTCTGCCTCTTAGACAATTCTTTTCACTTTTAGTGGAAATAGGTCTCACTCGAAAGTCTGCTTGTATATTCTAGGTTTTGGAATCACAAAGAACTCCCCTTCTACATTTCTGCATGACAACCTAGCATATATTTGAAGACAGCGCTCCTCCCTCGGCTGAGTCTTCTTTTCTCCAAGCTACACATCCCCTGCTTCTTCATCCGTCCCTCCTGTGACGTAGCTTTTCATTCCCCCATTTCATTTCTCCCCTCTGAACTAGACCCATTTCCTCCATGCCCCTCGCACAGCCGGGTGCCAAGTACCTGATCAGTCAGGGGAAGGTAGACCCCTTTCCCGCCTCCATCTACGTCACCACTTGTCTATCGATGCAGCACAACAAGGATAATATTTTTTAAATATATGATCTGCTGTCTTCTTTTTATGCTTCCTTGAACATTATCATGCCCCTATTCAAAAGAAGCACCCAATGCCTCCGGGGGAGATTAGAATAGTTACAACAGGAATGCAAAGAGAAAGTCACTGTTCAGATTTTGACTTTCAGCTTCAGATTTTTTAGTCCGCAGCTGGATAATGGTCACAAAATATAAGCTTTGTAGGACAGAAAAGTGTGTTTTAAATTCCAGTCAGCCAAGCATGGTGGACTCAGCATGAGGTGTCTCCTAAGCCCCAGCGAAGAGAGGAAGAGGAACTGAAGTAGGGGAAGTGCCCTGGAGACAGGAAGAGGAAGCCTGCGCCTGAGGGAGGAGAAGCAGCCAGACACCTGCGGGGGCCTTGGAAACAGCGAGGTGAGGTGGAGGCAGCCCAGGACTCACTGCTCGTCCATGCTTCTCAAGCACAGCGGGAAGTTTTTAAGCTCTATTATAGACACTCCAAGTCCTTCCTGGTCCTGCTTGGGCAGAAGCTAGGAAAAGACAGTATCTAGGTGAGTGGGCTAGGCCACTGCCTCCTGGAACCACACATTCTTGTCATGACAAAAGTGCCTGCAGTCCAAGGGAGCTAGTAGAATCAGAATGAATAACAGAGGAAGGGCCTCAGGCCCAAAACCCAAGACAGACATCACAGGCTCCAGCAGGAGGTGACAGCAGGTGCCCAGCACACCCAGACAGCACCAGCTGCGTCTCCGCAGATCGCTATACTAGAGTCCCCAGGGCCGGGGGAAGCCAGCAAAGATACGGAGGTCAGCGGGCAGCCCACGTCCCCCAGTGCACACAGGCTCCCCCGCCTAGATAATGCACCAGCAAGAGGAAGCGGGAGCAGGAGGCATAATGAAAATGTGAACATTTACCCAGGTTAGATGGAGCAACCCCAAAGAGACTGCTCTAACCAGAAGAGCCGGAGCTGCCTCTAACCGGCAGCAGGTAGGTTTCGTTCCCCACTGACATCAGTTGAAAGCAGGCTCCCTGACCAAGACAAGGGAATTTAAAGAAAGCTAAAATTTTTGGCAGGTCTGAAATGTAGAGTGGAAATTTACCCACCCACTACAGAGTCCAAGACCCATTTTTAACAGCCAACTACCCAACTTCTCACATATGGAAACTTCTATGAGCAATTCCAAACAAATCTAGCTTGAGTTTAGCTTCTCCCAGGCCATCAAAGATAGAAAGAGTTGTTGAATGTTCCCTCCCATGTATTCGAGATCCCATGAGATCCAATTAAGTGAATAGGAAGCCCTAAATGTGAGTTATCTAAATGTGGGTTGATCACCCCAGTGTCAATCCAACCATTGTAAACAGACAACGGCACAAGACCTGATGGGCTACGGGAGCTCAGGCAGAGCCTGTGATCGGGGCCATCCTTGTGGGGCCAGCATTTTAATCTGGGAAATGTCTCTTAGGGCCTCAGTGTTGAGACGACTTTGGGTGGGGTTAGGGGGGCATGAGGGAGATGGGGTGGGGGGCGGGTTACAGCGGAATATTGTGGTTTACAGCCTGAATTCCAGAGTCAAGCCTGGTTTCTACTCCAGCTTCATAACTTGCTAACTGTAAAATTTGGGTTAATTTACTTCATCTTCCCAAGCCTCTCAATTTTCCTCATCCGTAAAATATTCACTTTCTCATCATCAGTATCATTCCAGCTACCTGATGTGTTAAAGTGAACAGCAAGGAAAGCTTTGAAATAGAAACTAATAATAAAAACATTTGTATGAGATTTTGCCATTTGCAAACTATTTCCACATACATTTCCCTCTTAAAACATTTTAGGCAGTGATTTCAAACTGTGTTTCCTGGAGCCTCCCCATGGCAGGGGGAGTGATTTAGGGGAGGTGCCAGGTCCACAGGGCATCTACCTTCCACCGTGATTGCCACCAGAGCTGCACGACTTTTATTGGCTTCACATGTTGCCCTTCCTTCACAGACCAGATTCCTGGCTTAAAAAAAGATTAATTTGGAAAGAGTGATTTCAAGGAAGTGGTGTGAGCAGGACCAGTGCTGGAGGACACAGCAGCCTCCCACCCCTTTTAGAACAGTTTGCCCCCCTTGCTCCTTCTTCCACAAGGCCCACTGACTCCCCGGGTCACTTTCAGGCACCAGGAGCACAGTGCCCCCAATCCCCACCCCATCCCCAAAGTCCAGGACCCAGGGTCATCAACCCTATTTGCCAAAACCACAGACCTGCCTTTCCTTCTGGTGCTCTCAGCTCCTGGCCTCACTCAGACGGGCGGTGGATGGCCCATGGTCCAGTGGCATTCCAGAGACATGCTACCTTATTTCCAAAGGGCAACAGTTGTCATTACTCTTAAATGACCTGCTTCCCCCGTGCAAAACATGTATTTTTAAAAGCTTCATTTCCCCACCTTTCTCCAAAGTGAGAGCCAAGTTGTTACTGTGGCCTGGCTCCTCGAGAGCATTTCCTTTTTTATACTTCATAGAATCCTTAATAATACAAAAATTGCCCGGAGCATTTCACACTGAGTTATGAAGTCATTAACATTTCTGGGATAAACACAATACCCCAGGACAAGTTATTAGACGTATAGTAGTCAGGGGGAAATTAGGTACATGGAAAAGGCCCCATGTCTAGCAACGCTAGGCAGAAAAACTCGCCTGCTCCTAGTTAAAGGCTGCAGAGGCGGCACCTGCAGACAGGGTGGCCTTTTCCCAGCCAAGCAACTCGGCATATTGGATATTGGTAAAATTTTAAAGAATCAGCATCCTGATGTCCCAAGGCCAGCAATCCTTCCAAACTCACGGCTCTGCATTCCGCCTCAAGGTTCCTGGTATTTATGATCGTGTCGGCAATGAAATGGCTGTTCCCCCCACACCAAAGTCTATTCATACCCGTAAAAAATTGTATCCAGCTGTGCTGTTTGCTTTTAAATTAGCAGGGGAATCCATCATATATGCTCTCTCCTTCCCTCCACACATCTCTGGTTTCCACCTGTCCTTCACAATTACTCTTGGGTTTCATGTGCTTCGTGGACATTTCCAAATGGCTAGGACCCATATTTCTTTCCTTTTTATAAACAACTCTGTTTATTTGTTTTACCAGAAATTTTCTTGTGGGGACTTAGGCATGCTGTACTTTGATTATTCTCTCACTCTTTCATGTATCTGCTCAAGGTACATGGAAGATACAAGAATTCGGGTATAAAAGAAACCTGGGGGAATCAGTTGTTCAAACTTGTCATGAAGCATTCTTGCCTCTGGCTGAATCCTCAGCCAACAAAGATAAACTTTCATAAAGTTTATAGACGGTCTCTGAAGTTGTTTTTTTATGAGTTTCCCTTAGCCTGAACTGTGCTGGGGTTGAATTCTCACTCCCTACCATCTTTTACTTACTACTCAGTGAAACCCTTTCCAGAAGGGTTTCAAGGAGGGTGGGGTATCCCAGGCAAGAATGCCCCACTCTGTCATGTGGTACCTACAGGAGATGCTACTAACTCACCACAGCGCCCTTTCCCTCTGATGCAACACTCAGCCTCAGAAGAAGGCTTCTTAATAGAGGACTCCAATGGGCCAGCTCTGATTGCTGTTGATATATGATTAAAAACATACAGTTCATCTAGTGCAATCCCTGGAAAGTAATTCAACCCCAAGTGTGCATGAGTCTTGAAAAGTCAATTAAAACTGGATCATTGTCCAAATATTCAGGTTTCCATCTCTAGCTGCTCCCAGACCTCAAGCTCACACTCCAGGGTTCAGCCAGTAATGAGGGCACTAGCCCCGGAATCTGCAGCAAGTGCCCGTATAAGACAATAGCTCTAATTCTATGAGTATTTTCACCACTACACTTGAACCTCACTTACAGAAGGGACCCCGTCCCACATTCTCCTTTGAGCCTCGCAGAGACAGACCTAACTTCACCCTCCTCAAGCCCACTGGCCAACACTGTCACACCAGCTGCATCCTGAATCCCTCATCCTCACACACCCTACTCCTCAAACTAGACCTTGAGCTTGGGACTGCCCTCGTCTGACTCAAGTCCTCCTCCCCCTCATGCAGCGACCAACTCTTTGTCCTCTCTGGGACTTTTCACTGCTTGACCAGTCACCTAGTCTATAGCTCCCATTCAGAATCCATAAATGTGCTGGCCTGCCTGAACTCCAGGTTCTCCCTTGCCAGTGTTGTCCTCATCAGCGTCCCAGGCTCTGTCAGTCCCTTGGCTGGGTACTGTGACAATCTCCAACCCTGAGTTGGCCCATCTTCTTTCTTTCTCAACACACCTGTCAGACATCACGAATGGGCATGTGGCTTATGGTTATTGCATATACTTGGAAACCATGATATCAAAAGAATCAAGCTATCGTTGTGAAAACAAGTATCTGAGACTAATGCTTGTATGCTATGGAGAAACTTTTGATGCTCTCCTCTATCCCACATCTCTGGGACCTCTTAGGACTGGGCTTAACCACTCCCCAACTTGCCTATCACAGTGTTGATAGTGACCATCAGCAGCCAAACAGAACTCAAGCCATCAGCCAAAACCAAGGGGATCCTGCTTTCCCATTATGGGATCAAAGCAGGAACCCAGATCTCAGAGGCGATTTGATGAAAATAGTATGACTTATAACTATTTATTAAATGGAATGACCAAAATCTCTCTGCACCAGCCAAAACAATCTCTTAATGAACTTGGACTATAATTCCCTAATTACTTGAGCAGGCTAGAGAAGGAGTCAGCTGTAAAGGCTGCAGTTGGCTTGGGTGATAGGCAGGCTAGAAAGAACATGGTTCTCAACCCCATCTGGACACACTGGAGGGTGACAACTCATTTGCTCTTAGTAATAATGGAAGGACCAATGCTGAGTAATGATTTCCTTTCTTTCTTTTGTAAACCACTCGCAATGGATTTGGGGTTATCCACCCAGTAACGCCTTCTTACTGTTCTCGTTTGCCTCTGCACACCTGTGGGGTGTTCATGTGAATGTCCCTCATCACATGTGTCTGGGGAGAATGGACGAGGTCCTGGAGGCTCCAGTGCTCTTTTGGCTTTTTAGAGCTGGAGGTGACCCACCCTTTGGGGAAGAGAGAAATAATGACCAGCTGTGTATGCCTAGGAGCTAGGTAGGCCCTGTTGGCCCCACATGATTGCTCTTGACACCATTATAGGCAAGTTGGGGAGTGTTAGAGTCCACATCTGAGGTGTCTCAGAACTGCAGAACACAAGAACACTAGTGGTTTCTCCACAAGAAGGTGAAGTCACTGCCCTGCTTTCCCTCTGTCTCTTTGCTGCTCTGCCCCTAGCATCTCCTGGCTACAATAGACATTAACTACACTGTGAGCTCTGAGAGAGGAGAGACTACACCTGGCTTGGTCTGTCAAATCTACAGCACCATGTCTGGCACATAGAAGGTGCCCAGTAAATACTTGTTGAATGAATGAACGAACGAACAAACATTTTTCTTATGCTGATGCCTGGCTGTTCACCAGCCTGCAACAATAACACTCCAGAGAGCCTGGATTTGAGGAAGCACCCAAATCAAGACTTTTCCAACCACCAGGGGGTCACACTCCCTCAGGACCCCACTGAACCAATCTAGACCAGTACTAGCCAATAGAACTTTCTAAAATAACGGAAATGCTCTACATCTGCTATATCTAACACAGTAGCCACTAGTCTCATGTGATTCCTGAATGCTTGAAATGTGGTTAATGCAACCCAGGAAGTGAATGTTTAGTTGTATTTCATTTTAATTAATATGAAATTAAATCTATAGCCACCTGTGGTTAGTGGCTACCACCTTGGACAACGCAGATCTAGACTGATGGTTACTAACCAGCAGTTATCTAACCCATCAAGGAACTTGGGTTCCATTTTGAGCCCTGCCACTCACTCTCAGTAATCCTACACAGTCGTGATTTTTCTAAGCCTCAGACCCTACAGCTCCTCTAATGAGGATGATTATAATGCCTGTCCCCTCAACCTCATCAGGCCAGGGACAATGCTCAAGACAAGGCTAAAAATGCTTTGGAAACTCTGAAGCACTGTTCCAACATTGGTGATGATTTTCCCCATCAGTTGTTCACATTTTCACCCTTATCTCCTGACAACACAAGACTTAACACAAAGGAGTGACATGGAGAAGGAGACTTCCTAGCACCTTGGCAAGCTGGCGGAGGCCATGCCCTCGTGTTCAAGGCTTGTTTGGTTGAAAGGAATGAAAACCCGTGCGAACTAGCGCCAGTAATAAAGGGGGTTATTGTGCAGAGAGAGACATCTCGGGGAAGCCAGGGGCAGCCACTTTTGAGTGGGGACAAAGATAGCCTTTAAATCCAGTTGGAGCCTGTCTACTTACTGAACCCTCTTCTATAAGCCTTACTCATTAATGACGGGGCAAGGACCAGAGGCGTCTGAATTTAGAGCTTGCCTTACATTCACTGCATCAAAGATATGGATTTAGGTAAGAATAGTTTCCCGAACTAAGAGTTTTCCACCAAGTCTCCACTGTTTCATTAGTTGGTAGAGTAGACAATTTGCTTTTTTGTGTGTGCCTTGCTTTGGTTTCTCTTTCTGAAAATGGGCATGGCCAAAGCCTATAAGGCCTGTCAGTAGATGGAGTCTATGATAGAGGAAGAAAATGTTTAGGTTGAGAGGACCTCGGCTGCATGAAAGAAAAGTTTCATTTTATAAAAACAGTTATCAATAAACTGATGACGTATAAAATTAACCCCCCTTCTTGCTGAACACTGGAATGATTGTCCAAATATTTAGCACCCAGTGTGGCACAGGCATCCATCCACCCAGCACTCAGAACAGATTCCTGCTACGTGGAACAGTGTCCTGGGTGTCCTCTGCCGGCCAGGAATCTACCCTTTAGCTGCTGTGTCCGGGGCGGGGGGAAGGAAGTGGTGGTTATTTAGTAAATAACTGGGCATAGTTATTCACTAAAACTTAGAGTAGTATTTGAATATTTTAACAAGCAAAGGATTGTACTGGTGCATACAGATTAAAAACCAGCTGGGCTTAACACCAGCTCCAAGTCTTCCCTCTACACCACCAAGTGGAATTGCAAATATTGCAACCAATATATTTCATGAAGCCAACAAAAGGTGATGTAAAAGAATTGCATGTATCATACTCGAAGCAAGCAACTGACAAAGATATGGCAGAATTAGGTCAGTCATGATTGGAAAAGATGATGCTAAGAAAGAGGCTTCAAATGAGAATGATTGCTAAGTTCAACATGGTATCCTGGATTGGATCCTAGAACAATGAAAGGACATTTGTGGAAAAAGTGGCAAAATCTGAATAAAGTCTGTTGTTTAGCTCATAATAGTGGGCCCGTGTTAATTTCTCATTTGTGACAAATGCATCATGGTTATCTAAGATGCTAACACTGGGGGAAGCCAGGTGAAGGGGATACGGGAACTCTCCATCTTCTTGAAACTTTTCTGTAAATCTAACATCATTCCAAAATAAAGGCAATGATTAAATAGCAGAGGATTAAGAGGGGCCCTTGGGGTAGTTAAATGAGGCCCTCAGATATTTTTGCAAAGCTTGTTTTTCTCTATGATACTACCTATGACTAAATTGAAGTGAGGGATGAGTATTTCTAATTTGGTGGGAAAAAAATATACCAAATTAAGGGAAAATATTCTTACTTGATTCATTTTCTGTTATTTCTAAGAATCAGTGCCTAGTTACAACTATAACTTCAATGTAAGATAACAATAAATTTAATTGTCATCATTTTTTAGTTTCATTTTTCAAGATAAAGTCACCAGCAAATCTCTCTCCAACCGTTTACTTTGCAAAAATTTCCCCCCATTAAGTGAATGCACTTCAGTCACCTTTCTCTGATCCTAATGGTACATGGATAAGCCAACTCCCTCCCCAGCCCCAGCATTGCAAGGAACCTCTCTGTTTTGCTGGGGAGAAGAAGGGGGCAAATGTTAGAAGGCCTAAGAAGACCAAATTGCTTTATATCATAAAGAGATCCACAGACCCTGGAAGTGCTGTTGAGTGAAATATGATGTCACTTCACCTTGCCAGACCTTTCGTGAAATCTGCATTTTGCATCACTGCTTTGGAGTAGGAGTTTGTTTGGCTTTGTGTTTTTATGAGACCTTATGTTGACTCTGGTCCGTAATGGCGGGATAGCCCGTGGCTGGTCCCTGTAGCCAAGTGCTCCTCACCTCTTTCTCTCTTAGATGAGCCTGCGAGGAAGCTGGAGCAGCCACTATCTCCCCATTTTGTGGAGGAGGAATTGAGGCACAGAGGGCTTAAACAAACCACCTCCTTGCTTAAGGACCATAAACCCAAATGCCTGCATGGGTCTGGGAAAGAGCGTCCAGGAGAGACCCAGGCTGGAACTAGAGAAAATACTCCCCATCCAAGGGGGGACAGCCAAGTGGAAAACACACCTCATGCAGCCAGCCCTTCTGCTCACCGCAAAGAAGCCAGAACTCTGCCTTTTGGGTGAAATTTATTTTTTTAAAAACATGGGACAGAGCTGTCAAATAAAATCAAGTTTGCAGGCTGTACAAATGTGCAGGCAGCCACTTTGCATCCTCTGTGCTGGGAAAATATTAAAACTTGGGTCGAACTCAGGTAGGTTCCTGCCATTTTGGAAAATAAGTCAAATTTCCTTTGTCCTAATATAAGTGATCACTGCCTTTTCCTCTCTGTATTATCAGATTCTGGGCCGTGGTATATTTCTATACAGATAAATGCATGCATATCTATAACTAGAGAGAGAGAGTCTAGCTACTGCGTGTGCTTCTCAGTCCACTTCCCTCTCTACTCTTCAAGGCCCTGTTAATAATGAGAACAACAAGGAGAGGAGCTGTAGGTACATACCAGATGCAAATTCTTTGCAAGAAATTGCACTATTTCTAAGGAGTAGGCAACAGACCTAGGCACAAAATGTTTACCCACCTAATCGAGTATATAGGCCAACTATCTTTTTTAAAGAATGTATTCAAATGTAACTCTCCCAAGATCCAGGTATTTCTAGCAGTTATTGAGTTTTCTGTAAACATATCAAGCTAAGGTTAACCATTTGTCTTGCTCTTCTGCATCCACAAGGATAAATGAACAAGCTACAAATTAGCCAGTTTTTCCAGACGGCAATGGCAAAGTCAAAATAGGAGTTTATGGGATAGATGAATGAAGAAGGAACTGATTTCCCACAACTGTGATTTGTGGATATACAGTAAGTTCTTACTGGAGAATAGAAATGCATGTTTTTCCCATTTAAATTCAGTAAAGCACTGAGGTCAAGGCAAGTCCAGTACCAAACAGTTGAGATAAACCCCAAACTTGCATTTTCTAGAGAGGTGGTGTGGAAAAGCATCAAAGCTGAGTGCAGTCCAGAATTCCCTGCGGAGCCAGGTGGCCTTGATTAAATCACCCAGCTGGTTCAACTGCCCACGTGTTTGCAGCATGAATCAGACTTGCTCTGAGGAGGGATATGAGCACTTCAGAAGAACTGATATCCATCTGGGGCAGCGATGGTCGCTATGGGAGGCTAAAGCCCTGCTTCTCTCACAAGGGTTTCTGTCGGTTTCCAGTCCCTGAGTTATGGGTTCTAATCTCTCTTGATCCTCAATTTTCAACGCCACAAGAAAATGGTGTTTGTTTTCCTTTCCTGGGCCTGAAAGGGCAGGTAGCTGCTCTGTCTCATCTTTAAAGGTGGCCTTCTTTGTCGCCGTGAGCTGTCTCACCTGACGGCCAGGAGCACCCAATCCAAACTTGTGGTTATTTGCTTTGACAGTCAGAGAATCAGGCTTCCAGGCAGAGGCCTCCTGCAGCGGCGGCCAGCGTCTCCAATTCCTCATAGGACATTTCCTCCAAAAATACAGGACTGACAAAATGGCCAGGCCCCGTGAGTTTATTCCAGAAAGCAGCGGCTTCACAGTCTGTGTCGCAGTATCCTTTGGACTCAGAGGCTCGTTTTGCTACACCAAGAGTGATGAATTCACTCACCAACAAGAACGAGGAAATAACAACTCTAAATATTCATATGGCTGCTTCAAGTTTTCAGGATCCAGAAAACCAAACATGAATAATCCTATCGTTCTTTAACTCCTGCACAGCCGCAGCGCATATTCACCTTGAGCAAGTAGGGGAGCAGGAAAATGAAATGCTGTTCAAGGTCACAGGGTCATCAGACTGCACAACTCCAGGGGGCGCCGCTCCCACTGTCTGGAGCTGTGCATTGCCCAGCCAGGACAGGCCTCTGTGGCAGCCCTGCTAATGGGTATGGAAAAGATGGAGGCAACGGGGGAGGAAGCTAGTGTTTGGGCGGATGGCTACTTACTGCTCCTGTTTTCACAAAGTTATTTGCTGGTCAGTAGCATGATGGCAAGCACAGGCTCAAAATTAGTTGGGTGACCTTGGGCACCCCCATACTTTTCTAAACCTCAGTTTCTTTTCTTTAATTGGGCTATATGGCCTGCATCAAAAATAACTTTAAAAGTATTCTATCACAACCAGTGTGATTCAATATGTATGGAAGTTAACGGTAATTTACACCCTCGGGGCAGCTAAGAAGCATTTGCGGCTCCTTAATTGTGAAAGCACACTCTAGGGTGGGTGCTTAAGCCCTTCATATTCTACACCAGAGGGTTTATTAAGCCGCGTAAAGGAGGTTAGAAAGAATTTTTATTTTTTCTGGTCACTGAGATGAGTGGTGTTTGAGATCTGTGGTTGGCTAGAGAGAATGCTGGGGCCCGCCACCCCTACAGTAACAGGTGGGAATCTGGCTGGGCCAGCAGCACGGTCCCTGCAGGGCAGCCCCCACGTCACACAAGCTCCGCGGATCCTCTGGCTGCCCTCTCAGGGAAGCTTGCCCCATGACCCGCCTGGGAGGCTGACTCGTCCTGGGGAGACACAGTCAGCCCAGGCCTGTCTGCTGTGCACTCTTAAAAAATTATATCAGCTCATTAACAGATGACCTTCTTCACATGGGGTGGGGGGCATTCTCTTTAAAGTTTAAGAGCACACCCTTTTTGTTTTGTTACAGAAATTGCTTCATACTTGCTGCACTGATTCAATGATAAACAAATCACAAGTTCCTGGTCTTGTGCAATAGTCTTTTCTCTCTTCCTGAGAGATTCCCGTGTTTGCAGCATCAGGGCATTGGTGCTGTGTACTCTCAGTGTTCCATACACTAGAAATAAGGAAAGTTGTGTATATTAAAGTTGTCTGTATAAGCAAATAAATCAAATAAAGGATCAGGTTATTAGATGGCCAATTAAATGAAAGGACTACTCCAGCGTTGCTAGTAAGACAGTTAACAGTAAGTTCTACTCATCTTGGTTCACTTAGCTGCCTGTTAAGATTAGGAATCGATTCTCTAAGATTGGGTCTAAAAAACATGTTGAATCATTATTTTTATGACTTTGTGAAATGCATATTTTTTTTACCAACCAGTTTTGAAAAAGGCCTTTCAAAGGTTAGCAGAAAGGAGTTTTGATTCTTTCACATAGCACCGATTGAAATCAGAAGTTTAAAGAAAGATCTCATTATAAAGAGAATAATTTTGGAAAACTAACACCCAAATCTTCCTTCGGTTTGGAAAATTTCTGAAATACAGATTTTTGAGTAAAAGGTTGGTTTTGGGGTTTGTGTTTTTTGTTTTTTGTTTTTCATTCTCAATTTTCTCAGAGGATCTCAAATCTCAGCAACCAGGGTATAGACAAACCACAAATTACTACTTTGATGTTTGTTTTGTTTTGTTATTTTGTCTCCTCTTAAAGAAACTTTTCACAGATTTTAAAAGGAGATAAAGTGGGTCCCTTTAATCCCAAGTGACTAAGAATAAAGGTGGATGGAATCAAAATATATAAAAATCACAAAAATATTCAAAGGAGAAATGTTGACTTCTTCATTAAATTCTAAAATACTAATGTCTCCCTTGTTTCCTGGGAACTTAAAAGAGACTGGTCTAGGATAAACTAAAAGAGGCCCGATTTTAAACAACTTTTCTTTATGCAAGAGATGGTACAAGCTAAAAATACGGCCAGCTTTAGAAAGAGCGTAGATCAATCCCTGGGAAACATAGCTATGTCACCTTATCGAGGAGTAACCAAGGATGGTCGGAGCACGTCCCTCACGTGCTGACACTCAGCCCAGCCTTCCGGACCTCCAGCCTGTGCTCCCAGCGAGACCCCTCCCACAACACTGAGCACAAGCACTGACATCATTCATTTGAGCATCCATCTCCCACATCCAGGTACAAGTAGGGTCCATGTCTTCATAATATCCGGGTCTTCTGAGCCTAGCAAAGGGTCTGATACCACAAACATTGAGCCAAACTGAACATTGATAGACATTTTTCCCCATGAAATGCCCCAAGATATTTCTTATGAACTGACTATTTCTCTTCCAAGCTCTTCTTCACAGGACATTCAGCCATCCCTGTTTCCATAGTGTCATTGATTTAATTAACAGTACCTTTACTTATTCCCCTTGTGCAACACTCCATCTCCCTTAAACTGCCTGTTGAAAGTGTTGTTATTTTCATGGCGGGCTCGGGAGACAAATTGCCTGGCTCTGAATCCTAGCTGCACCCCATGCCACCCCCCTGGGACCTTGAGCAATTGCTTAATGTTTTTGTGCCCACATGCTTCAACAGTAACAGGAGGATAATTATAGTGTCCATTGTACATGGATGTTGAAAGGATTAAATAAGATAATCCATACTGAGTGTTTAGTGTATTAACTGGCCCATCGGAAGGGTTTAAGAAGTGAATATCCATCAGTATAGGCAAGGATATGTGGCAGTAACATAGAAACAACAAAGTTATATTGCCCACTCATGCTACATGTCCATGCAGGTAGGCAGGGGTCTCAGTTCATTGAAGTCACTCGGGAGGAAGCCACCTGTACGTCATGTCAGAGCAAGGAAAGACAAAGCGACAAGTCACACACTGGCTCATGAACCATCCACCAGAAGTTGCACATGTTACCCTCACTCATATTTCATGGACTACAGCAGGCCACTACGTGGACCCACTGAACTCCACTAAGGCAGGGAAGCGTGATCCTACCACATGCTAAAAGTTGGGAGAACCACAAGTATTTGGTGAATGATGCTCCTGAGCACCACGAAGCACTGGCTGGTATTATTATGATAGTGGCTTTTATGCAAGGTACTTGCAGGATTTCACAAGCATAAATATAAAATGTTAATTACGTGAGACAAGTGGGATCTGGGGGCTGAAATCAGCTACCAGTTTTATAGCTTAGCCCAGCACAGGCTGCAGCAAAGCACATTTTCTCTCCTGACTACAGTTCTTCTTTCCAAATACAATATTCTTTTATAACACACATTGTCAATAGCCAATCATTTCTGAGCAGACTTCCAGCATGTCAGTCCACTTGCATGACAGATGGAGAGGAATCTTCCGGGGAGAAAACGGAAACAAACCTCTTTTTTTCCTTCCAAAGCTCGAGATTGATGACATAGTGTTTAAGAAAACTAGCCCCGAGACCCTCTGTCCCCTCAACTAGTTTAATGCGAGGGCCTCTTTTTCTATCCTTTATTGGAGTGAGAGGTGTTAGAAGCAGAGAAGAGCCCTTCCCAGTTCTAAATGGTTTTCTAAATGGTTTTCAGTGATTTACGTAGCAAATAACTAAAACACAGAAGGAAGCTGGTAAGTTCTCATTTGATCTTTCCTATAGAGAAGACTAAAAGGAAAGGCTGTTTGGGAGACTTCAGAGGCCACTAAACTGCTTTCTATTGATTTTATACTAAGATACTTTATCACTCTTGTTGCTTTAAAAAGAAATGCAATCTGTGTTGTGGTCTAAATAGACTTTCCTAGAAAACTCAGGCCCCATACTCCTACGTGAACAGATGTGAAGGGTGTTTATCAGCTTTGGCAAATCAGCTTTGGGGAATTTATTTTTCAAAGAAGCATCTTCCACTGTAACACCCCAGTCCTTGAAAGGGTTGTAGCTGAAGTGTTGTTTGTTTCCTGTGATTAAACTCTCTTGGATCTGGAAGTCGTCTTAAAAAGCACCATGTTCAGTCCCCTTCCTGGGCACCTGGGGAAAATGAAGCTCAGAGATGTTTGAACTCGTTGAAGTTCACCGAGGGAACGAGGGACAGACTCCAGGCTCAGGTTCAGCTCTCTGACTCCCAGAGAATCACAAAATCAGTATCAATTTTAAATCCCAGATGTCTTTCCCTGTCAGCCAAAATGGCAATAGATTTACCCTGATTTTACCAATCGAAAGCGTAGCATGATGCATGCTTTTTTCTTAACATTCTCATTGGGTCTATTTCCTGGCTATATTTGGAGCACCCAAATCTCCAGTTTTAAGAGATTCAATGAATAGAAATCCCAACCTACAAAACTAGTAGATCATGGAGATCCTTCAATTTATGAAACAGTTCCACATAAAGAAAGGCCTGAGTTCTAGTCTGGACTTGGCTATTACTGGTTGCGCATCTGCAAAACTCAGTTAATTGTCCCTGCCTCAGTTTCCTCATCATTAGATGGAGGAGTTGGGACAGATCATGTTTTAATAATCTTCTAACCTGGCAATATTTTGTGAATTGATTATACAAGTCAAAACCAGTTTTCCCTCATAATATTTTTAATTTTAAGTTTTTAAAAAAATGTATGATGAATTACTTCAGATTTACAAAAAGGTTTAAAGAATAATGCAATGAGCATCCAGGAAGCCACAACCCACATTAAGATCTAAAACATTAGGAGCACATTTGAAGCTCCCTCTTTAACCCTCCTCACCAACCCACCCCCTTCGCTCCGTTCCAATCCAGAGTAACTGGAATCTGGTGCTTATGATTCCCATGCTTTTCTTTATAGTTTTATTACGTATATTTATTGCCTAAACAATACATAATTCTGTTTCGCATATTTTGAATATATAAATGGAATAATACTATGTATGTTTCCTTCCTTGACTTGATACTTAGCTCAACATTCTATTCTAGATCCCTTCCTTTTGGGCACATCGACGGCAGTTCATTCATTCTCACTGCTGTGGATTGTTCCATTGGATGAATATGCCAAGTGTACTTACAATCTGTTAATGATAGATATTAGGCTGTTTCCAAATTTTCACTCTTAAAGCAATCCTTCTATGAGTATTTTTCATATGTCTATAGTACAAATACGAGAGTTCTCTAGGGCATTACATGGGTGGAATTGTTGGGTATTAAGGTTTCAGCCTCTTATATCTTTATGCTATTGACATTTCCCATCCAGGAACATGATCGATCTCTCAATTTGTCTAATTTTATGCCTTTGAATAATTTTATATTTTTATCCATAACTGTCTTGCATACATTTTATTTCATTTATTCTTAGATACTTTAGTGGGTTTTTTTTTTTGCTATCATAAACAGTTGCCAATCTATAGGAATTCAATTAATTTCTGTACACTGATCGTATTAAAGAGTGCACATGCTGATCTTCTTTATTAATTCTAATAATTTTTCTCTAGAGTCTTCAAAGTTTTCTATGTAGATAATCATATTATCATGTCACATTAGTGTCTGTCTTTCTAATCCTTACACTGAGTGTCTGACAATGCTGGCTACTTATCCAATGTCCATTCTCCTTTCTTTCTCATTAACAGAACCTAGGATTATTCCCTCAGCACCGTTTCCAGATAAAAATACTCGACCTGACACCAGCCTCCCATGTAGCTGGGAGGGGGCGTGGGAGGGGGCTGCATGGGAAACAGTTCTGGCCAATGGGATGTAAGTTTAAGTCCCTGGAGATGAAGATTATCCCCAAATAAAAGACCAAGGCTTTGTGAGGAGGAGGCTTCTGAGGTTCCCGGTGTTCACACCTGCCCCAAAACCTAGGGCAGCACCCATCAAAGACTGCTTAGTGTTAACTTCTCATCCTGAGGTTTCCTGGACCATACGGATAATGTAAATTTGAATCCTGAATTTATGAGAAGATACACTGTTGCTAGGAACTTTGGGAACAACAATTTTTATCCACATAGAGCTCAAGCCAAAATAGACAAGGGGCTTGCCATCTCCCTTTGACAAAAGGTAGATTTTTTCACCCATGAGCCTCTATCTCTGAGGGCTTAACCCACTGAGGGTCCCAGCTTTGGGCAGTGGCTTCAGCTGCATCTTCCCACCTTGGGCAGGTCCAAGGCTTGTCTCCTGTCTCCACTAAAAAACCGAGTCTCTTGGGTACAAAGATTGCCAACATCCTCAATAGCCACCTCTCAGCATCACTTGCCACTCTGATACTCAGCTTCCTCCTTATGTTTGGTCCCTAGAAATTTCCCTTATTTTTTTGCAGACTCAAGGAAGCATCTGAGAGGATGTTTGCTACATTTTATCCAGCCTTCCTAGGTGCCTTGCAGTGGAAGAGAAATGGAAGTCCCTCCTGTTAATAATTTAGTTCATGGTTTGATTCACAGAGTTCCTACGTGCACACACGTGCTCAGGAACACATCGTCTGCTATGTGGAGGGGGCTGCTCGTTCCACACAAGCTTCCTTGGTACCCATTCTGTTCCAGGCCACTGTCTAGGTTCTGGAATAGAGAGGTGGAAAGGACAAACCAGCTCTCTACCCTCATGGAACGTACATGTAGTAGAGAGGGCACAATAAACAAGGGAACAAATGAACAAGAAGATTCCAGAGAGGAATAACGCTAGGTAGAAAATGAAATGGCGTAATGCGAAAGAGCATTAGCCAGGGAAATCAAGAAGACTGTCAGGTTGGCGACATTTGAGCCTAGGCCTGAAGGTCAAGAAGCCAGCCAGGTAGAGATCTGGGGGTAAAGATTCCAGCTGGAGGGATCAGCAAATGTAAATACCCTGAGGCAGGAAAAAGACGGGCATGTTTCCATAAGGAAGAAAATGTGGCTGGAGCAGAGTGGATCTATTTCTTAATTTACTACTTTGTTTTTGTCTAATGTACCTGAGCCAGTGAGGATACAACTTACTCTTCCTGCTTTGAAGGGGTAGCTAATTTAAGGTACGGAAATTTTTGGATTTTTTTTTTTTTTTTAGAATAAGTTAATTAGCAGCAGCGCAAAACATGAACAGCCCAAGTTTCCCCTTCTTTCATTTTTTTTTTTCAAACAGTAACAAAGGAGAAAAGAGAACGTAGTCCTTAGTGTGTCCAGTTATCAAAACCCAAGACAGGGCGGTTGCCCAGCAGAAAGCAGAGCGCAGGAGGCGGGGCGGGCACCCACACGGTTACTCTGTTTCCTGTGGAGTCTTCAGTCCCCATTCCACCCAGGATGATGGTGGAGGGGAGAGGTGGCTGCTGTTTGTCAATGTTGAGCTGTTTTCACTGTGGCCAAGTGGAGAGAACCTTGGATGACTGGGCATCAGCTGGAGAGGACCCTGGAGAGGAGGTGCTATGGGGCTGAGTCCTGGCGGAGGGCGGGTGGCTGCAGGGTGGGGCGAGGCCGGATCCTCCCTGGTGACTGGCATGACTCGGGCAAAGGTACAGAAGCAGGAGAGGAGGTGCAAGGTGGGGGAAACCAGGGACAGTGGTGACATCTGTGCCGACCCCCACACCCCCCCACACACACAAGTTCTGTGACCTTGGGCATCTCCCTTTACCCTTTACACTCCTGTTTCCTTATCCACAGGAAGGGGGTGGCGAGTTCGCCTCCCTTTCTGGGGTTTTGCTGTTAGTGTGGAATGAGATCATGAACCTAGAGCCCTTGTCACACACTGATTTCTACCTAAACATTAGCCAACATTGCTACCGTTATATGACCCTGGTGCCTGAACTGTTTGGAGGCCGAGAAGGTTGCTTGGTCCTGGGCTCTATGGGACGTGTGGGTCGTGTAAGGGGTGGGAGCCCCGCATTCAGGCTCTATCCCTCGGCCCCTACTCCTGCTTAATCAGACACAACCCCCAGGATCACAGCGAAATTCCTCAGCCAAGCAGACTCCCAACCCGAGGGGAGGGTTGTTTCTTTTTAGTGTGATTCTCACGCCCAAATCTCTTCAACCAACCTCTCGCCAGCTCTCTTCCAGGCTGCTGTCTGCTCTTTCCAGCACCTCCTCTTTGAAAACACCATCCTTTCCTCCTCCCAACCCACTATCCCTTCACCATCCTTACAGAACATTTCCCCCTATCTTTTCTGCTTTGTTCACAGTTCTCTGCTCCCCAGAATTATTACTTTATCCTGAAATTATGCCAGCTATAAGTTGACATGCAAAGAGCTAAACATGAGTTTGTATGTACATTTACATTAAATATATTGTGACTATTAAACATAAGTTACCGGGGACCTCAACTCATAGCCCTGCTGCTCTTCTGCCCTTTGAAAATCAACTTCTGACTCATCACCAACTCACTGTTCACCAAACCCACATCTAAACTGAACATCCGCAATGCAGAGTTTGCCTACACTTCCAATTAGGGTGGGAGGCCACCATTCCCAAAAATTTATTCGCCTGCTCCTCTTCCTTACCACAAGGAGCAATTACTGGTGTGTCGTTCTCCTTGTAAAACTTTGCACAGCTCTCTAGAACGGGAGGAATCAAATTAAACCCCTGGAGAGGATTTGGGGCATCTCTATTTATGCAGCTAGCCTCGGCACAAATCTAATATTCCGTAAAGATGCTAAGCTCTGTGCAATTTGTGTGCGCACAGTGCCTTGTGCAAAGGCACTCAATAAATATCTGTTGGTTGGGTGATTACAAATAACAAAGCACCACTATAGCAACTTCGTAGTGTTATCTGCTTGGAGTGCTCATTCCTTTCTAGGTCAAGGCCTCTAATATGTTAATAGCAGCCTGGGTTGAGATTTCCATGAGTCAGCTGGTGGGGGAAGTTAGGTGAAGGGGC